>FIZR01006453.1:11696-25557 GCA_900060175.1 Ferrisia virgata
GGACCCCCCCCCCCAAAAAAAAAAAAACCCACTGAGAAATCTAATTTTTACCGCCCCAACCAGTATTCTCTGGCCTAATTTTTTGCTCCGATATTTCAAAGTATGGATTCTTGGAATTGATAGAGGGGAGGGGGGAGGAAACTAGACTTATACATTTTCCTCGTAGTTTAATTGGAAATTTATGAAGCATAGGTGGAAATAAGGTCATAAATATTCGGAGAGACTTGAGCCTCAACAGCCCGTTTTCTAACCGTGGCATTTTTTTGAAAAAACGTTTTTTTCTCAAAAAAATGCCAAGGCTACAGTCAACGATTTTTGAAAATTTTTTAGGTGGAGATTTTCGTCGATCGACCTTTGTTACGGAAATATGAGTCATTTTCATCGTAAAATTTTGCAAAAACGCAATTTAAAAAAAAAACGAATGAGCCTTGAAAATGCACCTCAGATTCGTGATCAGCGACCTCGAATTAGTCGAGAACCACTCATATCTCAGAAATCATAGACTATAGACAGGCACTTTTTTTGTTCGATTTCGACGCGAAAGGTGTCAAAGAGGAGGTATTCGGTCATGACAAATTTATATCCGCGAGGTGACGTATTTTCCAAGATGATGGATGGTCTTTTTGTGGTGTAAATGGCATTTTCAAAAAAGCACAATATCAAAAATGGGGATCCGCTCGATCAGAGTGTAAAAGTGATTTGATGGCTGATCTTTAATTGGGAGAAGGGGGTGGTGGATGAAAAAATTTAGCTAGGACGCGATTTTGTAGACCTCTCCCCTTAGGAACCTAGCTCTCCTTTCTTCACATATTCATCAAGTTGGTTCTAATCATAAGTCAAAAACGACCCACCCTTGTACTTACTACTAATTTGTATCAAATTTGATTTTTTTGAAAATCTACAAACGGGGGAAGGGGGGTCACAATAGACCTGAAATAACCTCAAAATGATATGATGAAAATTTCTGTTTTACGATTGAATTTTTCCAAATTGCAAAAAACTGACTTCAAAGTTCAAAAATTTCATTTTTTTTTTAACCTAAATTGTAGCTCTAGAAGTACTGAACTTATCTACTTCATTATTTTCTATTACTCGTTTCTAAAAAAAAAATTCACATAGCAATACTCTTGCCCCATAGGGAGGATCAAGAGTGCTAAATGGTGTACCTTCACTCAAAAGCTATCAGAGCTTTGAGAAATGAACTTGAAAATTTTATGTTTTTGTCGAAATTTAGGAAAAGGTTTATACTTTCAGGAACAATCATTACTTTCATCTCAGCCCTACTCACGCAGGAGCAGCAACCTGCCAAACACCAAGTGCGTACTCTTGCTCCCACCTACTCTAAATAGAAGTACATGTATGACTGCGAGTATATTTTTACTGTATCGTAAAAATGCTCAATACACGCGAACGAAATCTTTAGATGAGTCTAAAATCATGTCGATCATCGAATTCTGTACATTATTATATTTGCTTTATCAGCGTTGAAGATAAGTATACTTACGAGGTACACACAACGCACGTTTATTTGATACGCGATAGCAGTTCGTGTAATATGAGATGGTCGCGCTTATGTTGGACGTAGGTTTTGTACGTATTTCTCTCTTATATGCATATCTTACGTATTCTTTCGATACGAATCTACAACAAGATTTGAATGAAATCTATCTTCAGTTCACTGTATAATAGATTTTGCCAACGTGAGCAAATCTAACCGGCATTTTATCAAGTTTTCTTCCAACACATTATCGCATCCTCATCGGTTTGCTTCCAAGTCCCAACATACGAAGAACAGATGCGATTCTGCTACGTAAATGTGTTTGTAATGCGTTTCGGATCGGTCGTATTCGTATTTATGCTGAGATCATATTCGTAATCGCGATAAGCATACGTATACTTATGGCGGTGATGTATTTATTCGATGTACCATTTCCGAGAAAATGCATATTCGTCGTACGTATCTTAACGATTGGCTCTATTCCTCGAACACAGAAGCCAAGTGACTCGGTGACAGCGAAAAAACACACTTAGAAACTGAATCGTTGTGCTATATTATAGCGTGAGAATATTTAAAAAATCGTATTACTATGTAATCTGGTGTTCTAGGTGGGGATGAATAATTTATAGAGATAATTTTTATGACGATAATTATCTTACACGGAAATAGAATGCTGAATGGACGTATTCGGTACCTGGAATTTTTTACAATGAAACTCATTTATGTACCCTTCCTCCACCCCTTCCTGCTTATCATTACTTCTTGCTAGCAATCACAATTAAAACATATCTTTTCATCTTTCTACCCATGTATTCGAAATACTTAGTTTAGAAACATCCCCATATCTTTTTATTCACCCCTACTAAAAAAATGAAACGAAAAAAAATAATCAAGATAACTGAAAAATAAAAAAAAAGCATTGCAATGCGTTACATTGCTTTTTTGGCCTGATTTCCGTTAAATTAAGTAGATAGTAGAATTGTCCATTCAAGAGGGGGGGGGAGAAGCGCTTTGCGATGTTTTTCCATGTTCAGTGGCGGGGCTTACTGGTAGACACTGCAGTGAACAGCTGAAGCCTCCAAAAGACACATATAGGACCCTTATTACTTGTACATGTTAAATTTCAACTTCCTAACTCAATTTGGAGGGAAAATAAACGTGGGATAAACTCAAAAATTGAGGAAAACCGCCAAAAACACTACTTTTTTGGGGCTGTGTGGTGGTATAATGAGGCTGAAAAAGTTGAAACCCTCAAAATGCACATCTAGGACACCTACTGAATACACATCCCAAATTTCAACTTTCTGACTCAATTTGGAGGGAAGATATGCGTGGGACAAACTCAAAAAATGAGGAAAACCTCCAAAAACACTACTTTTTCGGGGCTATGAGAGGGTGCTATAGAGCTGAAAAGTTTAAAACTTTAAAAAGCACATCTAGAATCTATATTAAATCTACATGCCAAATTTCATCCTCCTACGTCAATATGGAGGGGCATTATGCGTGGTATTGCTTTTTTTCGAAGTCAAAAATGAGAAAACTCCCCATCTCTCTCTTTCTAATTGACCTTGGAGGCTGATTTTCAGATATGTTTTGCAACTTTGGATTATCAATTGATTAGTTCAAAGAGGAACAATTTTTGCCACCCCTTAGCATACCTCCCTCCCCCCAACAAATTTGAGCTTAACTGAATTTTGACTGAGATTATCCCCACTCCAAAATATCAAATCTACCGCCAATTTAAGCCAATTTTCCAAAATTTGATCGATTTTGTTCGGTATTGAGCTGAGTAAATGATTTTTAATATCGAGGGAAAAAGTAAACTATTAAAAAAATAAATATTTGACATCGTTAAAAATGGTCTCAGTGGTCTTCTAAGACTGTTATAACGAATTTCGTTGATTCTCCCCCTTCCATCCACCTTACGTCGATAGTCTGTAAAAACCTGAATTTTATTAACAATGGGAAAACTACCCGTATCTCCCCTCTCAATTAGCCTAGAAGGCTGATTTTTGGATATATTATTCAACTTTTGATACTCTATCGATTGGCTTAAAAACGAACAATATTTGATATTTGGGTACGTAAATCTTAAAAAGTCTTACTTCTGAGGTATTGAGTTAAGATCATTGGGCAATACTAGACAAAATTTCTAATCAAACGATAGTTCTCGAAGCATTTTTGGTGAAAAATATATGTGAAGATATGCGACTCTCTATGTTTAAAGTTCAAAAAACATAATTAAAGTTTTTCTTTCAAAAATTTTACTTCAAATGTAAATAATTCTGTGAATTTTGAACTTAGACTTCAAGAGGTCTCACTGGATCAAAATTTTTTCTAGTGCTACTCAGTAATCTTGACTGAATACCTCAGAAATGGGACCTTTTTAATGAACATCGTTCTTTCGTTGATTTGAGGTTAAAATTTGTTATGTTATTTTCTGGAGAACTTGAGAAGTAAGTTTTTATTTGACATAAATATAGACCTTTACCGGCGTGGAACACAAATGCGAGGTCGGATTGAAATGCGATTTGTGGCATTCGAAAAAGCAGAACTGTGTCTATCAGAAACGATGAAAATCGTAAAAACTGTATTTTCGACCCGACTGCTGCAAAATCGCCATGCCTTCGAAACTAAACCCCCATTTAAGATTCACATATACATTTTAGGACCCCTTAGCACTCTCTTCACCCTATTTTAGACATAACTGAATTTTGACACAAGGTTATCCTCACTCTAAAATATCAAATGCTCTACCAAGCGAAGCCTTTTGCCCAAATTTGACCTAGTGTGGTGGGTGTCGAGCTCAGTAAATGATTTTAAATTTCGGGTAGGGCGGGGAGAGGAGAGGGGAAATAAATAAAAATAAATAAATATCAGACCTCGCCAAAAGTGATCTCAGTGATCTTCTTGGATTCCAAAACGGATTTCGTTGATACGTTCCCTCCTCCCCCTTCTCCACCATCCTCTATTGGTCGGTAGTCAGTTATAGCCTGGTTTCATTGGCAATATGATGTAGAAAATCAAGCTAAAAATCGTATCATACGTAAATGGACGAGATCGTGTGGTTAAGCAAAGTTGGCAAAATCGCCTTGAAGTAATGAGAATGACTCATCAGTAGTTATTGCATAATAAGAGCCATCGAAAAAAATGAAAAAGAGCGGTTAGAAATCATCGCGGATCGATTAAGAAAAATTTAAGAAAAGGAAGAAAAACTCGATTCTGCGATTCTGCGAAGAATCGAGTTAAATTAACACAACTGTGCGGGTCACCGTTTGACCTATTGGCGGTGCCATGCAATTTAAATAGGTGTTATACGATTTTCCATGCAAGCCTGAGAGAGGTTATTACGCCGGTGATGATGTTGGTTCGGTAAACGATATAATTTAGCATTTTCCCAGCAACCATTATGCATGCTGCATATAATGATGTAATTCGACGACGAGCGGATTCGGATTACCTTTAAATTCGTGGCGACGCGACGACGACCGACATTACGTTGCGTTGCTGCGGTACTTTATGGCGGCGGAGCGATGGCGACGCGACGACACCGACCTGCGAGAATTTGAAATACCGGTACTAAAATTTTGTAATCTTAGCTGTTAATTTGATTCAGTTCACGTAAAAGGACGCCCGAACGAAAAGCAAGAATTAAGAAAATTAGACGTACCGATTAAGTTGACTTGGAGTTTTTTTTTCCTGCTGGCTCGTCGACGTAATCCACGAAAAATCTAATTTAATTCTACGCTTAAAGAACCGCCGTGCCAGCGTCATTGCCATTGTCAGAGCCTGGCTTGGCCTAATTTACGTTTTATAACGTTATAATATCGTGCAGTTTACCAACAGAACGGATATCGGGACACGGATACGGATACGGTCCCAATTGCGATATGTTTTTCGTTTCCTACCACACATGGTGGTTGAGAAAATGGAAAAATATGCGAAACTGTGATCCTTAATCTCTGAGGTGATGCCTGAGGGCGTATAGATTGCTATGCGGGTAGAGTATTCTTCCGCCTCGAAAATAGGATGTAGAATGTAAGCAAACATGCCCTCTCTGTTTCAGGACACACGGTCACACAGGTTCATGTACATCCCATTTTTAAGGCAGAAGAATACTACCCACATTGCAACCTTTGTTTTGTAGTTTTTATTCGTGTATTTCGTTGCATTTAGGGTGCTATAGTGGTCCTGAATGTGGTCTCGGGCCCGGTCTTCTTCTTCTGCATAGTTCACCCCTAACAGGCGTCCTGATCATTTTTATATCTCAACACACAACACTGATTAGCTCCTTCTAGCCATCATATCTTGTGAGAGACCTTTGGGTGAAAGATGACGTAATCGATCCAACTGAAAGTACGTTTCGTCGTATATTAAATTCGATTAAGGATTCTAAAAACAAAGTTTATCAAATTTTATGTAGTATCAATCTAGATAATATGAGTCGACATAGTCTAATAGCAATATGAGAGGTCAAGTGTTACTCAGATACTCACCTTACCAATTCAAGCACATTTGACCACGGTCCAGTTATATATTCCTAGATTAAGTACCTATTTAGATTAAATCTACTTATTCTAAAAATTAAATTTTAATGATTCTTTTTCTTTGTTGTTGCAGGTGAGTAACGAAACTTGTTGACGGTAGCTGTAAGATAATGAAAAAAAAAAAAACAAAAAACTGAGTAAGTCGTCGGTAGTATTAATTTTAATTCAAGATATATTGTGGCGTTTATTATAATTTAAAATTTCCAAAAAGATACACGTGTACCTTGTAAAATGAAAATAATTTGATGAAAAGTGCATGCTTAGAGCAAAAGAAACATTACTCGAATTTTGACGGAACCAATAGAACTCACATGGAAGTTGCGTATAGTTACAATTTTAATGTGAGAAGTTGTAAATCTTGTCTGGAAAATTTCATGTGTCTGGCCTCTGGGTAAAAGTGAGCCCATAGTGTTGTTGGGTTTCTGGGATGAATACTGATGTTGAAATTAATCTGCATCTTAATGTGTGTTTTTCTACCAACGATTTTATGAAATGTCCAATTTTGTACTTATATACCCTCAAAATCTTAGCATCATGAAGATATTTTGAAAATTAATTCGAATGCTTCGCTAGAAATATATTCGGAATCGTATCTTTTTGTTTTGGTCAATTTTCACGTAATTTTAAACATTTTTTCCTAATTCTTGATTAATTTTCGATACCTTGTAACAGTTTTTTTTTTTCATATTTTAGGTCAATATTAGCATACTGTTCAACATTTTTTTGTCATTTTCGAACAGTTTTCTGCATTTGTAATCCATTTTTACAAAATTTTTTCCCCAATTTTCTCTAATTTTTCACGATTTTTGATCAATTTTCATTTATTTTTCATCATTGTTTTGTGATTTTTGATCTATGTTCGGTATTTCTTACGTATTTTCGTGAATATTTTACTCAATTTTTATATTTTTCTTTATTTTTTTCGTTATTTTTGAACAATTTTCAACAAATTTTAACAATTTTTTGATATTTTAGGTTAATTTTGACACATTTTCAAATTTTTACCCAATTTTTAGTAATTTTTAACAATGTTTGGTCAATTTTCAAGTATTTTTCAACCTTTTTTCTTAATTTTTAGGCCAATTTATTGCATTTCTGACACATTTTTTGTGAAATTATTAGCCAATATTTGATGAGTTATAACGATTTTTTCTTCCTACTTTAGGTTAATTTTCACTCAAATTTCAACATTTTTTCTCGTTTTTTTTTATCAATTTTTGATGATTTTTTACGATTTATTTTTCATATTTTTGTTTAGTTTTCTGCAGTTTTCACGCATTTTTGACAATTTTTGGCCAATTTTAGTCAATTTCCTTGATTTATTTCGCATTTCGGACAATTTTGCAGCTAATTTCAGATCATTTCTAACGATTTTTTTTTTCATTTTAGGTCAATTTTCACATATTCTTCAACATTTTATCGTGATTTTTGATCAATTTTTTTACCCTATTTTCATTGGGTTTTAACAATTTTTCTCATACTTCAAGTCAATTTTCGCCTAATTTTAAACATTCTTTCGTTGTTTTTGATCAATTTTCTTGATTTTTTTCGTATTTCTGTTTATTTTTCGCCTAATTTTCAATGATTTTTAATTATTTATCTATATTTTGAGTAGATTTTCATATTTTTTAAAATTTCTTCGTGGTTTTTAATTTTTTTAAATGTTTAATCAATTTTTGGCATTTCAAATCACCCTTTTTTTTCAAATTTCCAACATATTTTTAGTAATTGTCAACAGTTTTTTTCATTTTTTTTTTTCCTATTTTACTTGATTTTTGATTAATTTTCTGCCCCTTTTACCTATTTTTGTCACACTGTTACCAAATTCTCCGTGATTTTTAACAATTTTTGATCAACCTTCACGTATTTTTCAATTATTTTTCGTAATTTTCGATCATTCTTTTCTGCATTTCTAATTCATTTTCGTCAAATTTCTAGACAAATTTCAATGATTTTTAACAATACTTTTCTTATTTTTGGTCAATTTTCACACCTATTTTTCGTGATTTTTTATCAAGTTTCTCCATTTTTACCCGTTTTTGCCAAACTTCTACCCTATTTTCTGTGATTTGTAATAATTTTGGATCAATTTTTTGCGCTACGTATTTTTTATTATTACATTTCTACCCAATTTTCAACAATGCTTAACCATTTTCGGTCAACTTTTACCCAAATTTCATTTTTTTTCGTAATTTTTAATTAATTTTCTGCTTTTTAGACCCATTTTTCGATGATTTTTAAAGATTTTTTTCATATCTGTGTTCAGTTTTCATATATTTTTTTACATACAAATTTCGACGATTTTAACGAAATTTTGAAAGTAGGGGAACGTTGCGGAAACGTCGAAAAAACATTTTGACATGGTAATGTCTTTTGGGTCTGAGGGTCATTTTGTGAAAACGTAAGGATTTTGATTTTTGATTTCAAGTTTTTAATTAAAAACTCGCGATGAAGGATGATTACGACTGGTCTTGCACTTTACGTTGAAATGTTATTTTAAAAAATTGATAGCTTTTTTTGCACTTGATGTTAAAGTGTTGACAAGGATGTCTAATTAGAAAAATTAAAAAATTAAAGATAACAATAATTAAATAATAAAAAATATAAAAATTTAAAAAAAAAATGGAAAATTAAAAAGAACGAGAAATGAAAAAAATACATGAAATCAAATGTCAAAATGGAGTAAAGAGAAGAGTAAACGTTTTGATTTAAGGTTTTTGATTAAAAATTTGCGATAAAAAATAATTATGAAAAATTTTTATATTATTTTCATGTTGAAATGTTGGCATAAATAGATATGCTACGTATCCATGATCTAGAATTTTTCCTTGAAAAAGAAAACAGCATAAATTTTATTCCCTATGTTTTTCGCTCATAAAATGATGTTTCTAATAGAAAATTTTTTTTCTCATTATATATCCCAAAGTTTCTATTTATCCACCGCTTGCCCGATTTCTTTTCATTTAACTTGGTTCCTTTTTCGTAAATTTTGAAATTTCAACTGAAGTTAGTAAAGTACTGAGCTGAAAAGTGGATATATTACTCTCTTTAATTACGAAAATGTTATACGAATAAATTGGTAAAGGATTAGTAATCAGCAGCTCAAACACCACCTCCCCGTCCCCATTCCCTATTTTTTTGTCAACGCGAGGAAATTTTATATAGTAAGATGAGATATTTTGCCATTTATCTGATTGATGTTTTGGATATGGTCGCTATGGTACTTAATACAAGTTTATACGCGATGAAGATTTAAAGATCTCTGAAATCGTACTTTAAAACACCATCCAATACTCGTCGTGCTTTCGTCACTTTTCTCAGTGTTATAGAATACCCTGCATACAAGTACCATAAGGCGAAACTTGATTAAAGATTTCAGCCTGTATAACTTCCATAAGATGATTAAGTAGGTACACATATAGATGGGGGTGCTAAGAAAAGAAAATATAAACAGCGTAGGTGTCATCACGTGGTTAGCCAGGTAGATAGTTAGGGCGGAGGGTGACGGAGGTAGGCAGTTAAGATACATAAACTCGTCATCGTTTCATCTTATAGATAATTCATGTGCATTGGAGCCATTACCAGCGTATCCGGTTAATTTCAAAATCATCTTAAAAATTACTCGAAAGAACGTTGGTGGCCGCGCCATGCTATGCCATGCCATGCGCTACGCCGCCGGTTTATATCTTTTTTACGAGATTTCGCTATTCTTTTATTAAAAATCTCGCAAAACTGTATAATAAAAATATCTTCGCGTGAAATTAATACGCGTCCCAGCGTCGTTTGCGTCTTGGCTCACCCTCGTCATCCCTTCGGAGCGCCTTTAGCCAAAGCCAATTGTATGGGGTGCCGCCGCCATAGCTGGCGCTATACCGTACGCGGGTAATTGTTGTAAAATGAAGCCTGGACACGATAATATCTCCCTTAAGGATAAATTCAGCGCTTTTCTCTCTAGTCGACCATTTCAGCATCGCGCCCCGATCACTTTGGTACATAAAAAGCGGGGACCGTAGCGTAAGACGCGCAAAATTGCTCCGGGGAATGAAATTGTGCTAGCGTTAGCCTAAAAATCTTGCAATATTTCTCGTAACGTCGCATCGCATCGCTCCGTGGATCCACTCTCTGCTCTACCCCGCACTCACACAAACACACACACACACCCACATACATACATATATATGTATTTTTTTCTATGTGGAAGATTTTATATACGTGTGTGTGTGTGTGCTGTTATGCTCCTCGTATGCACTTGGCTGTTATTATGTCATCGTTGTCGTCATCTTTTTTCATCCTCATCGTAGTAGTGTTTTTATTGTACACAGTACGATTTGCGTTTCCCGCAAGAGTTCAATATACTCGGATTTCATTGCGTACGTTCAGCTCGCTTTATTAACTCGAATGTATAAAATAAACCGATAATTTTCATTTGATCGTTTAAACTTCTTTTTTTTTCTCCTACCCTCTTTCATTTTACTTGGAGCTCATTTTAATATATTGGATTTGATATTTCTTCTTTTGCTTTTCTTATTATACACTACCTACCTATCTAATATAGATAGGTAGACGATAGTAAGGGTATATTGCGGTAGTAAGTCGAATATATATATGTACATACGATACTATTTACTTACGTATACGTTGCATATTCGTAAGTAAATTCGTCGTCCCCCCTTAGAATAAAATCAAATTTCCGCCAAATCTCATTTCATTTCGCATTCAGATTGTTGCAGCATCCAAGATGTAAACTACACGAATTTGTTTCGTTTCAGCGTGAATATTTTTTACACATATAGATTTCCATCAAACATGCAAATACTTCCTCTATGCACGAATGGGATAATTTCATAGAATTTATTGAGGTTGCAGTAGAGAACGAAGAGATGCATTTTATTGCATCTCAAAATTTTGCTGCAGATTAGAGATATCAGCGTCGCTTTAATCCCTTAACCTATTTATAATGCTATATGGAACTATTCAGCGAATATTTCAGGAAAATGTTATTGATTCTTTAAAAATTACCTTATTTTTGAAAATCTGCACAGAGTATTGGTATCTTGATCTGATACCATATTCAGCTATCCTATATGGGTTGGGAGAGAGATGTGCTTGAAAAGCAAATGATCGAAAAAATTCTTAAATTTTTTTATTACAGAGAAGCCGATAGTCCAGAAAAATAAAAAAAAATTAAATTGTACTTTTTTCAGCCGTGTGACCAGGGTCCAATACAGTAGGACGGAGTGAAAAAAATGAACTCCTTCGATTCGGTTAATTTTTGGATACGTTGTAGGGCTATTGTGGTCCAAACAAACGTTCATTAGCCAATAGAATGTCTTGATTGGATAATGCCCAATTGTTTACTTTTTTCCTGATGCCAAGTTGAATGAAACAAACTATAGAGTTGAAATATCGTACTATAAAAATTGTAGTTTCCGAGGTGTATTTGAAGGGATTCTATGGCTTCCCAAATCAGGGAAATTTTTACTATTTTTTTTAACGACGTTTCAGCGGACTCCTTAAAAATATGATTTTTGATATGCTGAATCTCGCTGATAATTCATTTGTTGAAAATCACATTTCTTCATTTTACTCGAAAGCTACCCGTTCTATGAATATTTTGCATAGAAGTAAAGTTGCAGAAAATAAAATTTCTTATCGATAATGTATCTTCAAATTTTTTCCAAAGTCAACGGTTGTTTCAAAAATGAATAGTTTTTCACTGTGGTCCATGGACATGAACGGGAAGAGGGGATGATAAGTCCTTCTAGATGTTGGGTTAACTGCTTTCCCCTCCAAAAAATGTTTGTGTGTGTTGCTGAATTTTTTTCAAATGACGAGAAATCTTTTGCAACTAGTTTAAATTTTGTGAAAATGTTTGAAACGCCTTAAAACCCTACGGAAATATAAAAATATTAGTAAAATTTATACATTAATTTACTAAGAACCTTTTTTTTTTTTATAACATCCACAAAATTGAAGCTGCAACTTTGAAAAACTCGACTTATTTCTCATTGAATTTTTTTTTTCAAAATTTTGCTTTTACTTCATTCCGGTATTTTATGCATGTTCCTCATTTCAGGTACCAAAAAAAATATATTTTCTGAACCTCCCTCGCCCCTGATAAAAACAATTTTAGGCAGCTATAATATAAACAGTATTTTTAATGTTTTTGCTTCGTCATGCAGGAGGCTTAGCCCCCTCCACACCCCAGTTCTCCAGGAAAAAAACAACTAAACTATGGCCTTGGAAATCGCCCAATGTGTAGGCGGTGAATAGACGAATTAGCTAAAAACAATATTGAAAAAAATCGTACTGAAGGTTCCGATAGTTCTGCCCTCCGTTGAATTTGCGAGCAGAAAATCGTTTGTGTTGAGATTTCAAATCGAAGTCAATCTTCTAATCTTCTGCTTAAGCTTCGCCAAGAATAGAAATCTAAACAGGTGATCACGTAAAAGCTGATAAATGATATAAATATGTATTTCTCTAAACTAATTTGTGTATGTGTTTAAAATTGAGTGTAGTCAATACTGAAGGGGGGGGGGTAGTGAAAACAAATTGCGAAATGATGTCTAATGGGCGTGATGAAAATTTGCTGTTTATACCGCAACGGTTACTTTCCCACAGTTTTAAAATTAATGTGAAAAATTGTTTTAAAAAGTAATTTTCTTGAATTTTCTAGTATTAATGTGTCATAGAAAATCAGGTGATAGTGAAAAAAACATTTTTGCAACTTTTTTTGCTTTTCAAAGATTACAAAATTATATTTTAAAATGGAGAAAACGATTTATTTAACGTGATCAAGGAACAATATGAAATTTCATCATTTGTGAAGGCGTATATAAAAGAGACTGAAAATTTTTTGGGAACCTCCAAAGTTATTTTCAGTGCACTGAAATTTTTTTGGGGCATCGAGGGATTCTTCCAATACCCTGAAAATTTGTTGAAGAGGTTCCCAAGTCGTTTCGAGTACTCTGACAATTTTTTTAGGCCTCGAAGGATACTTCCAGGCCTCTAAAATTTTTTTTCGGTACCTTCAAAGTCATTTTAGATGCATTGAAATTTTTTTGGGATCTCCAAAGGCATTTCAGGTGCATTGAAAATTTTTTTAGCACATCGAATGATACTTCCAAGACTGTGAAAATTTTTTTGGGTGTCTCCAAAGTCACTTTGGGTGTGCTGAAATTTTTTTGAAGCCTCCACAAAGTTGATTTGGGTACACTGAATTTTTTTTGGGTAATCGAGAGATACTACTTTATGATATAGATATACGCGATGTACCTACAGATAAGGAACATCGCCTATCTGTAGGTACAATATCATCGCTCAGTATGTAATGTTCATCTTCGAAGTTATGTTATTTTTCCATTTTTATTTTAATTAAAATGTTATAAAGAAAAAGTGCGATTTTAGTTTTTTCTTTCTCGGTTGTTTCTTATAATGATCGCGGAATAGTTCGCGACGGAGGGTGGACATGCGTAAGTAGTTTCCAACCCCCCCCCCCAATGACCTCTTTGTAGGTTAATTATTTTTATTTTTATATTAAATTAAGATGTTCTTTTCATAGATCCCTCAATTGAAATTTATTTTTATTTTTATTATTTTTTGTTTCGATATGATTGCTTCGTCAATCTAAAATTATTAGAAAAAATTCATTAATCACTTTGCTGATTTTTAGAAATTAATCTTTCGGCTTCTCTTATCACTTCGTTGATATACAAAATTCCTTTTTTGATATTCCTGTCCCTATTTAATCCTTTATTTTTATTTTTTTATCTTCCCCCAAATTTCAGTTTGGTTTTATTTCCACTAAAAATAATGA
>FIZR01006457.1:0-75929 GCA_900060175.1 Ferrisia virgata
AAAAAAAAAAAAAAAAAAAAAATGGAGGATATTCTTCGGCAAAAAAGGAATGATACGTTAAATCTATCAGTTGCACATATACATATATAAGTAATACGAAAAGGTGTGTGAAATATGTTTGTAATAAATTAATTTTTATATCCTTTGTAGCAATGATATTACCAACGATGTGATATCGATTTCTCAACGGCAATAGTAGATATAGCATACAGGCGTGTTACTATTTATAAGCAAGCGGCTCTGCAAAGCCGCTTATTCCGTTATCAGCGACCAAAAAATCCGAAATTGAGTCAACACTAAATCTTATTATATTCGCCCAAAAAGGAACGAATTTCGATATATCAGATTGTTATCTTATACTACTTATTGAAAGGGTATAAAATGTTTTCGAATATAATTTTACACGTCAGTATATCTACCTAAACCTAAGGTGCGATGCCGATTATTTTCAGGCTGAACATTTATACACTAGCTGCATAAGAATTCCTTACCGAAAATTATTCGAATACTAGCATTGTATTAAATATACATTGCAAGACAGAATAAATATTGAAGTAGAGATATTTCAATACTCTCATGGAAACGTTAACGCTTCATTCCAAGAATAAATTCGTATGCCTTCCTATCTTTTAAATTAGATTAGAGAGCATTCTATATCAAGCGAGAAGAGAACTTGCACACATTCGAGTACCATAAGGTGGCACTTTAACCGGAGAAGTTGCATTCTGAACATTGCAGGCAGAAATTTTCATTTACGTTTTAGCCCTGAAAAATTAGTACCTTTGAGATTTTTATTGTTAACTGTTCCAAAGGGTCTCAATAAGTACTCCCTAAAACCCTACACCCTTACCTATTTAACTTTCGCACCCTCGAATGGGAAGGGGGGTCCAATTGGGAGGTAAGCAGCCTATTGTTAAAATGATTATGGAATTAGTTTTTTTTGACAAAATTTCCTTCAAAGTAGTACCAAACTTGATCCATTTTATTTAAAAGGGGAGCCCCAGCCATAGGTGCAAGAATGACGTTATTTCTACCATCGCCTAAAACAGCTGGACATTTAGCACAAAATTTGAAAATTACCACTGAAAATATTCTAGAAGGTCGCAAATGGTACCCACTGGGGTGAGCTGAATTTCGCTTTTTTTGGAAATCTGCAAACAACGTTGTCAAAAATAGTGGCGAAGTGACCTCAAAAGATTCTGGTAAAAATTTCAGGTCCATGAACTAGATTTTTTAACTTTCAAAACTCACTCAAAATTTGAAAATTTTCGAAAATTTTCAAAAAATTGAATAATAATTATTTTAAAATTTTTCCAAAAGTGGAATTATTATGCATATTTGAACACTAAATAATCATCTTTGGAAAATTTTTGTCGTTTCCTTTTTTTCAAGGATTTTAAAAAAATGCCACCTTTTGCTATTTTACATGATTTTCTGAAAAACCACGAAGGAAATTTTTTTTAAATAAATGCCCCATCTGAAATGAATTTAGGACATTAATTTCGGATGATTAAGTGCAAAATTTCTATTTTATCCCCCCACAGACCATTTTTCAGAGGTGGTTCAGGAATAAATTTTTCGTGTTTTTCAACAATTTTTTCGCATTATTAAATTTTTTTTCAATAAATTTTCAGTAAAATGGACTCAATACATTTACCTCCTTCATTCATTTAAGACCTATTTTCTCCATTTTTACCTTTTTCAGGAGTTCTCAATTAGTATTCCAGAAAACAAAAATATAGTGTAAATGGTTCAAAAAAAAGAGGGAAAAAAATGGAAATTTGCCTTTCAGAGCCTAAAATAAATGAAATGTGTTCCTTGTGATGTAATTTTTCTCAAAAAATTATTTCCTAAATTTTCTCTAAATTTATTTGAAAATACGTAAAATAATACCTGTTTTGAGTAACCCTGAAAAATCATCTACGGAGGCTTAAATTGAAATATTGCACTTGATCATGTAAAATGGATGTCCAAGATGAAAGTTTTGCTGTATTACTGAGCCAATTCTATAGGTGTGTAACTGTGTATAGGTTTGTTATTATTCAGCTCAAATAGCCAGAATTCAGTACTTGAAACTGTCACATTACCAACGAATTCCAACCCGTTGTTAAAAAAATTTAAGTCTCATCATTACAGGTAAAAATCTCGAAAAAAATATGGTATTCTTTCGAGAAAACTTTTATTCGTAGACAGCATATTTTACTCATAATTCTTCATCATTTTAGATGAAATGATGGGAAAATGAGTATACGCCTATATCAATTCCCTAAAGCAAAATTTTAAAGGAAGATACGAGATATTTTCCATTTTATTTTTATTTTGTCTCAACTTGTCATCAAATTTGACCCAGATAATCTGTATGGTCGATTTCTACATCAGCTTGTAACAGACTTCGTAACACGAATAAAAGATGGAAATCGCCTCTTCATTGAAAATTCACGTGTCTCCGTTGTGAAAAAAAAAAAAAAAGAAGAAAAAAAATATGAAACCATTAAGATGTTATTTTCAACATCTAACAAGCTTTTAGCACCTAGATTGTAACGTGAAACCTGTTACGTTTTTGTTGTTGTTTCGAGGCTTTTTATATCGCAGATCACGAAACAATATCAATACATTTCGAAGGTTGGGGAGAAAAAAAGGGGAGGAGGTTCGTTATCTGTAAAATGATTCTAGCTCTGGCTCCGTTCTAATTAGTCGACTAGTCAGGATGATTCGTTTTGTAAACAATGTACAAGTTTCATTAAGTTGGAACTAATAAAAAAGAACGACGATTGGGAAATTTCATTACTAAGTTGGAGTAAGAAATCGACAAGATCGCATTTGCTACTAAACAATTTCTATTTCTGTGTTTGTTTTTGGGTTTCGAATACTACGCTATCGTATTCGTAGTTGGGTATAGACATAGAGTAACGTTCGTTACAAACATTTGTATGTACAGCGAGATTATTCATCGGTGGTTGGCTTCAGAGTTGGTGGTTGCTTCGTTTCGTCTTTGGTCGAGTATGAAAGCGGCATTTGAATAATTTTCCAACATTCGCGTATCGGTATATACGTATAAACTTTATACAGGCAGATTATTTTTAATGATGGATGTGCCAACAATACAACAGGGGAGTAATCTTTATTGAATTTGAATTGATCGGACGATCCTGGGTCATTCTACGTTGTTGTATGCATCGACAATGGAGACCAGAGTAGGTATAATTCTATAACCTACGTCAGCGGCGAGGATTAAAATATGTCTAATCTTTCGAATGAAAATGAAACTCATTGGTTTGCGCGGTTTTTTTTAGCAACCAACATTATAGGATTTTACACGAATTCAGGAGGAATGGGTATACCAGGTAACCTATCTGAAGAGAAAGAGTCTTTTCTGATAAGGGTCAAAAACGGCCCCCGACCCAAAATCGATCAAACTTGAACCAAAATGTTACTTATGGTCTAAAAACATCCCAAAAAAGTGTTTGATCACCCACACCCACTCCTTCTGGAATTATCACCACCAATGTCAAAATTTCAACACGGGATATCTGTGGAAGGGAAGAGTAAAAAAATTTGAAATTTTCATAGATTCTTGGTTCACATTTTCCCATTCTTTTTCATGTTGAAATTTTCAAAAAAAATTTTAATAAATTTAAGGGGGATTCATGGCTGTATATTTTTCTATCATCTTTCTTTGGTTAGTCATTCATCACAAATATTTTTTTGAGGTTCCGAAATTGAGCGCAACAAGCTCAAAAAAAATCAATACCAAAATAACTCAAAGAAAATTTCGAGTCAATACATGAATAAATTAAAAGTACATATTAAAAGAATACCATTTCCAAAATTTCAAGTCTTGAAATGCATTTCTCAAAATTTGGCGAATTTTTTAAATTTCAAAATTATCAAATTTGATCTGAAAAAAATTGAAATTTTGTACATACCCTACTTTCAACCCCCCCCTCCATCGATTGAAAATGGTTTCGAGAAGTTTCATAACCTTTACGAATTTTTGAACTTTTCCAGTGCTGGAGAACACTTTATAAAAATGGTACATATGGATATTAGAAGTGTTTATTAAAATACAGAATTTGGAATTCTTGGAACCTCACCCGCTAAAAAGTTTTGTGGCCCTAAAAACACTATAGCTAAAACCGTACTTCATCAGCGATGAAGTGACGAACTGAACACTACTAGCCCGAAGCCCGAGCACACTACTAACCGCCGCGACACGTAGTGGAGCAGTTCTATGTTACGGGACACTGACGACAAATACTTCAATTCGTTGGAAACAACGATTAATACTGGTCAAAATACGTAGTATAATGTGAAAAAAGTTCAAAAATCGACCACAAAATTTTTTTCTAAAAACAAGTTCCAAGCTTGAGTGAAATTTTTTTCCGAAATTTTAATTATGGTGTTTTTAGAGCCAAACAAAACTTTTTAGTAGGTGAGATTTCAAGAATTCTAAATTTTTTAATTTTAAGAAACACCCTAATATTCATATGTACCATTTTTATGAACTGTTTTCCAGCACTGGAGAAGTCCAAAAATTCCTGCAGTCTATGGAACGTCTCGAAACCGATTTCTATCGATTTGAGCGGTCGAAAGTAAAATATGCACCAAATTTCAGTTTTTTTCCTTGATCAGATCAAATTTTCATGATTTACACGACAATGAGATAATTTTGAAATTTGAAAAAATCTCCAAAATTCGAGAAATATATTTCAAGACTTGAAATTTTAGAAATGATGTTCTTTTATTAAATACTTTCAATTTACTCATGTATTGACTCGAAATTTTACTTTGAATTGGGATACCTGCCTTATTAATTATGAAAAGGTAGTGAAATACGTGTATTTTTTTGTTTTGATTTTTTTTGAACATGTTGCACTCAATTTCGGAGCCTCAAAAAAATATATGTGATAGATGATTGGCTAAAAAAGATAATAAAAAATTTCCGGGTATGAATCCCCACTACATTTAAAATTTTTTTTTGAAAATTTCAACATAACAAAAATTGGGAAAATATGAACCAAGAATTTTCAAAAAATTTTCATTCATAGTACTCAATACGATGTATAATCTGTC
The DNA here is from genome assembly GCA_900060175.1 of Ferrisia virgata. Classification (NCBI taxonomy): domain Eukaryota; kingdom Metazoa; phylum Arthropoda; class Insecta; order Hemiptera; family Pseudococcidae; genus Ferrisia; species Ferrisia virgata. Next base: position 5,074 of record FIZR01006457.1, read on the forward strand.
AAAATTTTAGAATTTTTTATTCTTCTTTTTCAGAGATATCGCGTGTTGAAATTTTGACATTTGGGGGCTACAATTCCAGAAGTGGTGGGTTGGGGGGGGAGTCAAAAAATTTTTTGGGATGTTTTTGGACCATAAGTAACATTTTGGTTTAAGTTTGATCGATATTGGTTCGGGGGCCGTTTTCGACCCTTATTAGGAAAGACTCTTTTTGCAAGTTATCTATGTGAAATGATTGAAAATTTTTAAGCAGATTCTTTCTAATAAAAATATTACAACTCAGTAGTTCATACCTACATGTGAATAATTAGTTCATTCTAAAAATAATATTACAAGCATACTCTTTTGATATATCACGCACACTAAAAAAGCTAAATAGGGACCTATTCATTTTCATCCTTTTAAAAGGAAATAATTCTAACACGACCGCTACTCGAATTAATCGCACATTTTAAACGTAATTATAAAGGTCATAAAACCCGAACATTCCGCTCCAACTCCTTAATTCCTTTAAAATCCTATATAGCTTTGCGAGTTGCGACCGAGGTAAAGACAGACGAGACTAACTATAGAATAAGAAAAAGTGTAAATTAAACGTTACACAAAAAGGAGAATCTTTTATCGCGACAAAATCGAAAACAACCTTTAAAACAGCAACAATGAAAAATGATGGGAGAGGCGTTGAATAATTAAAATTGTAGCTTCAAATTTAATGAAGACTCGTTACGGATTGTGATTGTTAAAGGCATCTTTTCGACATAAAGAAAACTTTTTCCGCAACCTGTAATACAAAAAAAAAAAAAAAAAAAAGGTTCCAAAATAAGAGAAAGTCTATGTATAAGAGAAATTTTAATTTGATAAGACTCGAAAACACCTTTTGAATTTATTTTCTTTCAATTATTACTTTATTTCTTTTTTCTAGCGTTGAATCTATTTTGCATAATTTTGCCTCGAGTTAATGTTTTAAAATATTTGAAACGCTTTGTAATAAAAATTACAATGTCGTTTGGTAGACTTTTTTGGAATATTTTTTGTTTGATGCGAGAAATAATTAGCTTCAGAAACAATAACGATAAGTTCATCAAATAATATATTCCAGGGTAAGTTATGCTTGCAGAAAAAAATTTCACAAATCATGAAAAGCTAGAAAAACATTCTTGCATTTTCTAATCTATCAAAATAATTTTGATTATGATTTTTCTCCATTTTTCAAATCAAATGTAACTTTAAAAGTTTTAATCAATGAAATTCTTTTAAAAACGTTTAAATTTTACTCGCAACACATAAATCGCGCCTTTTTTGCCCCTTCAATTGAGATCTGAAAATAAAAAAAAAAAAATATATACACCCATTCGATAATTAAATAAAGTGCACGAAATGAAGAAATCGTTCGTTTCCAGCAAATGAAACATATCCGGAGTTAAAAGAATTATCGTTACGAGAAATAGTGAAATTATAGCTAACATCGTTAAAACTTCTTTTATACAAAAGTTGGTAATTTAATTAAAACTGAAACGCATTTTCAAATGGATGAATTTACCGCACTTTTAGTCGATTTGTAGGCGTGATCATTTTATTACTTACGTCGAATGAAAAATTTTTACAAGTTTTTTCTGTTGTAATATTTTTATGAGTCACGTATGTTTCGCAATTTTGAAATTCTCTACAAATCTATGACAGCATCCTGTTTCATATTTTACAACCACCGTTCTTTCTCGACTGGAAAATCATCTAGAGGGAATTTTTTTCATAAATGAAAATTTTCGGGTGTTGATTTTATTATACGAGTTACCTGATCAATATATGAGATTATATTTGGCATTCCGGACAAGCTTTACAAAAATAACGAAGAATGTCTCGAAAATTTTTAGATTCAGTTTTGATGTCTGCTGCATAATGCAGGCAATTAGGTGCTAAGCTACTTTACTTTTTTTAATCATTGATAATCGTTGAATTTAGTAAGTACAAGTAGACCCATTTTTTATTTATTTATATGCATAGAACGAAGTATTCGGGTGGAATCTTTTTTATATAATTTTTCATGTTCTTTCTGTTTTCTGGCCCATATGAAATAACCACGTCAAGTGCTCGAAAATGAAGAGATGAAACATTTTTCCGTTCAAAATTACTCATCCGAGATTTCAGTTCCTAAATTAAATGACCTCTGGGATAAATACATATAGACCGTAAGCACGGCTAGATTTTCCCATTGGGTCTCGTGTGTTTAAAAGCTTTATAATTTTGACGAATGTACAATGCACAATTGCCCACGCGTATTTAGAATATAATACCAGAAACATATTCAAATTAATTTTCAAATTTTATACCTATCTATTTAACGTTTGTCCGGCACAGACGATAAACAGATGCAAATGATGGCTGTGAACATTTAAAGGCCACTAAAACTGAGCACTTTACTCATTTATTTTCAACTCGAACTGCTTCTATCAACTTTTTTGGCGGAAAAATCATCATCATTTGGACGAACAATGTGGATTATTCAAAGTCCGGGAGAATTTCCAATGTTACAAATGAGTGCAGTGTCGTTACTGAAAATGAAAATTAACAGGGTACAAAGGAGCAAAACTTATACACATGCCGGAATGGAGGAATTTTGAAAAAATTGATCGTTTCAAAGACCCAAAAGAGCGTTACTCAAAGTATGTCATGGGAGAAAATGAAAATTTTTAACGGTAACGATTTTAAATCGGCTCAGTCTGGCCTCCGATACTCTATATTGAAATTTCAGAAAATCGAAAAACAGGAACACGAAAAAGTAACCACTTGTCTTCGAAATAAAATTTTCAAAAATGGAAAAAAATATATCGCAATACGAATTTGCTGCTTTTTTAGCCTAATTTTCGCGAAATATTATAATTATCTGAATTTAAAAAATCTTCTCTAATCAGCGTAAGGGCGGGTGGTAGGTTGGGGGGATGCAACCCAACAGGCACATCTAGGACCTATGCTAAATCTACATACTAAATTCATAGCCCAATTGGAGGGGGTGGGGGAAAATGCGAGGAACAAATTAAAAAAATAAGAAAAACCGACAAAAAAAAGTTTTTCAGGGTGGTAATGGATGGGGAGGAGGGGGGGGGGTGCAATGACGCTAAAAAATTAAAACTTCAGAAATATACATAGATGGCTTTTATCAAGTTTACATAGCAAATTTCAACTTTCTAGCTCAATTTGAAATGGAGATATGGGAGGAACAGCCTTTTTCTAAGGCCAAAAAGGGGAAAACCCTCATATTCCCCCTCCCCAATTTGATCTATGAAGTTGATTTTTGAATATTTTGTACAACATTGGATTGTCTATCGATTAACTTTAAAAATACCAATTTTTTCGATTTTAATTTTTCGCCGTTCTCTCCCCTAAATTTGGGCACAATTGAATTTTTATCCGAGGTCATCCCTGCTCTAGAATATCAAATCTGCTGCTAATCGAAACCCATTTGCAATGTTTTAACAATTTTGATCGACATCAATCTGAGCAAATAATTTATCAAAAATGGTAGCAATAGTATTCTAGGACCCCAAAATGGATTTGGTGATATCCCCTCTCCCCTCAACCGCTGCAGTTCAATAGACCGCAATAGTTTGATTTTTATTGGCAATATGACAAAAAAAACATACCATACAAAATTTTGTCTCTTTAGCTCAAAGTGGGTTGGAGCTGTGGGTACTCAAAGTAGAGTCATTTTTGAAAAAAAAACGTAGTTTTTCGTCATTTATACCCCCTATTAATGGCATAGGACCCCGCTAACACAGTTAAAAGATGTGATTTGAGTTTATCCGCCCACCAAATGCATTTCCGGTTCAATCCAAGACCACGTTTGGCCCACTACCAGGGGTTTGAAAAGTTACAGACCGAAAAATCGAGATACACGCCTGAATTTTTTTTTTTAGCTCAGAGAATTGCATTAGTTTTATTGCTGTTTTTCACGGCAAAATTATACAATTCAGTGTCCTAAAATTATTTTCCAAGTTGGCGGTACTGTTATGCAAAACTATCCAACTATTTCGACCTAAATGCACTTCTCTGGGCTAAAAAAAATTTTTGGGCGCGTATTTGTGATAGTAGGCTCTTAAATTGCGGTTTTTTGAAAAATAAAAAATTTCGTTTTTTGGCGATCTGTAACTTTTCAACCCGCTGATAGAGGGCCAAAAGCGGTCTCGGATCGAACCGAAAATACGCTAAGTAGACGCAGAATCTCAAATCGCATCTATTCAACTTTGGGGCCAAGGTCCTACACCATTTTTAGCGGGTGTAAAAGACGAAAAACTACGTTGTTTTTTTGAAAATTATTCCACTTTGAGCACCCACAGCTACACCTTCCGTTGAGCTAGGGGGACAGAATTTTATAGGGCGGATTTTCAACTCAAAGTCAAACATCTCTTTGAGTTTGGTCAAAATCGAGGTATGTTTTTTTTTCACCCCATCTCAGGTACATATTTCTGTAAATAACCGAAACCTCCAAAATGCTGACATAGAACTCTTACTAAATCTACGTACTAAATTCCAACGCCGTAACTCAGTTTAGAGGGAAGATGCGAGTGGAATGGCTGTTTTTCAATGCCAAAAGGAGGAAACCCTCATTTCTTCGCTCCTAATCGACGTAAGAGGTTGATTTTTGAATATGCTGCATAACTTTTGATTCTCCACGGACTGGTTTCAAAACGAAGAATTTCTACCATTTTCATCCTTCATCCTCCTTTCTCAAAGAATTTAGACCAGAAGTCTTCGCCATTCAAGAATATCAAGTCCACCGTCTATCAAAGCGTACTTCCAAAATTTGACCGATTTTGGTCAATATCAAGCTAAGCAAATGATTTTCAGGTTGAAGGAGGGGAATAAAAGAGAATGCTTTTTTAGGACTCCAAAATGAATTTGTTTGATTCTTCTCTCCTCATCGACCGTAGTACTTCGTAACAGCTCGGTTTTAAAATAAAATTAAAAAATTTGTAGAAGAGTCAGAACCGCTCCCGTCAGCCTCGGTTACCCGTTTCAGCGATGTCTTTGAATGAATACAATTTAAGACAGGATGCATTCGGCAGGACTCATTTTTTATTGTATTCAGACAACAAAACATTTCTCTAGAGTCATGAGCAGCTTACTTTCAAATCACTATGTATGTACTGAGAAAAGTGAAAAGTTCAAATTACTTATATAGATTCTTGCTCAACAACGAGACGAGGGGAAAAAATTGAAAAATTCTCAAGAGACTGTGCTCTTTTCTTCGATACATCAAAACCTGCTAATCAAACTGCGGAATGAAACTAGGTAGCTTATTGTATGTGCGCTGCATACGCGAATATAAGCTTCAGATATACATAAAACTACATACATCATACAAGTAAGTGGCATCGTAATAAGTTGAACAACAGTCATATGTTGTATATGTAGTAAGTATACAAGACGTAACTTTAAATGAAACACTTTAGCATGTTTTTTACCATCTCATCTAGTACATTTCTTTTCCTGTTGGTGAAAACATTTCTCAACGAGTTTCTGTCACTTTAAAATGTTTTTAATGATGTCATTAGAAGCGGCTTAAATAGCAAATACTTGTGTCTAGATTTAGATTAGTTTGAAATACCTCATTACTATGCGAAACAATTGCGAACTTTAAACTCAAGTTCACATTACAGAGTAAACTTCTTCACAATATCAAAGGTACCTATGGACTTGTCGACACGCAATAAAGTTTGGCCGTTTCCTGCTGTTATCTATTCAACGCGAACCGAGCATCACAAACAATTCCTACGTTCGAAGAATTTCCAACATATTTTTGTCTATATACTATAAGTATTGCTTTGCACGAGTACATTTCACAACGCAACAATGGCCAACATCTTAAATCAAATTTTCATTTTAAAATGTACATAATCTTCATTTTTTGTTTTGTTTCCTCCCTCGAAGCTATACACACAGAATTAGTATTTTGCGTGTGGTAACTCGCGTAAACTTCAACGTTTGCCATTTTCGATGTTGTCTTGAAGGGCGCGGTACGTGGCGTACATGCAACTTAAATTTTGTCCTTACTTTATTCATCATTATACAGCACGCTTTGTTGGATAATTAATGAAATTGAACCCGACGACAGAATTTAGTCGTACAAAATCTCAACTATTTTGTAATATGAACTTGCCCCGTCTATACTCAGCGTTGTTATAAACACCACGACGGAAATTATTCCATCTGCCGAATAAACCTCTCCATCGAGGCCGTACCGATTATACCAACTTGCACGTATAAAGACGTCGAAATTTCATAATCAGCGAGTTATGGCAGATATTTTACATTATAATTCTTCTTAGTATGCGCTAAATATATATACATATATATATGTATACACACGAGCGTGTCTATACACGCGTAAATTTTATATAACTCGAAAATTAAGTTTTCGTACGTTCAATAAGTGTAAATTAAAAAAAAATTAAAGGTCAATTTTCGATCCACTATCGTTATATTATAGGAAAATTTATTACCGAAGTTTCGATGTTTATAGGAAAGTAATCCTTTAACAGCAGAAACGTGGTTAAATTTCCAACAAATAATTTATGTAAGTTCATCGCGCAAACATTTAATTACCTTCATTTCATTCACATCCAAGTATATCATCTTTCATGCGCATTATTCAAACTTGTTAGCTATATTACAGTAAAAGTTTGTAAGCTAAATTTAAAAATAGGTACACGCGTAAGAAGAAGAAGAAAAAAAATCATCAAATCATCATTATTCAACTAGGCATAATAACATTTCGCTACGTTTCACTCATAAAGTGAAATTCTCGCGCAAAGAATAGCTCCTCTAAACAAATCCATCAATTTGCAGTTCGCATTCAGCACCGGGCTATAAGGAAACAACTCATCCCCATAAGTAATCTAGCAACTTGATGGAAAATTTTTAGATTTTTTCCTCATTTTTTCTTCTTTTTTGCCGCCTGTAATTACGAGAGAATTTCGCATCTTCGATTAAACTAAACCCGTTTGCTGTTCGTGTCGAACATAGAGAAGCTTTTAACATGACGGAAATGTCAATCGCAAAAATCGCTCGACTATTTTAAACCGTTCAGAGCCTATATTGTGCGCGTAAAGCGTGATAAAATCTCATAAGCTGGGATTAAGAAAAATGGCCTGTGTTTTTATGGTGGTATGAAATGTCATACGCGAGATTAATTGATATCTGTGGCGCCATAGTTCACTTTCACTATATACTTATCAAGCTCTTATGTAGTGTACTCGTATACGCTCGTACTTAATTTTTAACCACCTATTATGCTATATCTAAGATATCATTTTCATTAGTTTTTCCATTTCTTTAAGATATACGCATTCCCTTCGATATGCTGGTGGTTTATATTCGTCTCGCATGTCGCTGCGTAATCGTTTCTCGTACGAATATTTCAGCTTTAATTTGGTATTTGACGGAAGTTTTTATTTTACAGCTTGAACGAGAATTACGAAGTACTCAGATTAACTTAACCTAACCCAACTTCAACACAATAAAGTCAATATTTTTAAGATGTCATACTGGAATGTTTTGTGATCATTGGTGAATCTTGAATTGAGACCTTTGTAATGTATTTTAAAAAATCACCGATTAAAGATGATTCCATCGGACATTCCCAATTTCTATTAAAACAAAAACAACGTTAATTTTTGAATACGATATGCAGGGTGTTTCATTTCAATACTACCGCCTTTATAACATCAGCAGTGTAACTCGAATTGTTCCCATGTAGAATAGTTTGCGTACCTCAACTATTGCAGGGGCTTAGTTACGCGGATTCAAAATTTTGTTTTTCAAAAATTTTCAAATGATTTTTAATAATTTTCAGGTTTAAATCTAGAAACGAGAGAGATGTTCGATTTCAGCCGAAATGTTACAAATATGATGTAGTATTACTTACCCGCAAAAAAATTAGACGACTTTTTCGTTGAAATTTTTTTCTGTCAAAATTTTTTCTATACAGGGAAAATACTTTCAAAGAAGATATTTTTTTCTCAAGTTGTCTGAAGAACTTTGAAAAAATATAATTATGTCAAAAGATTGAAAATACCCTGTTTCTCCGAAGAAAAATTTTCCTAATGGATATTCCTAAGAGCTTTTTTAAAAGTTTTGAACAAAAAATTGAAAAAATTTGAATCTTAAAAATATTTTTCTTACATTTAATTCGCCGTAGTTTACGAAGCACTTCATCTACATCGCTAAATTTTTACATCGTAAGGTGTTAAACGGCGCATTCTACAAATTTGTGTACTCAAATTTCAGCGTCAACGATGGGCTATCAATGATTGATTGTTAACAGTTGACAATCAAAATCCGAATTGTTGAAATTTTGATGGCCTTTACATTGATGGTCAACTGTTCTGGGCTGTTAACAGCTGAATCGTCAACAGTTTGATTACATTCGACAAAAAAGTTAAATTTCTTGAAAAAAATGCAGAGCTACTTTTAAAATTCAAAAATTTATTTTTTAAAGTTTCATGGCAAAAAAAAAGAAATTTTTAAAGTTTTAGTTTTAAATTTTGGGTAAATATGGAATAGATGTTGGTAATTTTTCAATTTTTCCAATCTCCAGGAGGAGAGAGGCGAGAGAGGACGTTAAATCCGAAAAACTCATACGTAAATATGCCACTGTTCGAATGGCTCAAGTTGCTACGAGAGCCTCAAAACTCACACCTTCAACACCTTCTCCAATTGCTCAACAAATTCCAGGTTTTTTGGATAGTAAAAAGAATTTGCAGCTGTTCTGAATGGTTGACTTGAGAAATCTACCATTTTCGGGATGTACGACTTCTTAGTAGGAATTGGAAACCTTATACAAGATTTTAGTCTCCGAGATTATTTGCTAAAAAATTTAATATCGATGTTAAACTTATTCTTCACACAATAAATGCAAGCACTTCATTTCAATTCCTTTCTCATTAATCTAGGATGATAATTTTTGAGAAAATTATAGTTTTTGATGGTTTTTTCTTTGTCAACAATACACTCACTGAAGCCGGACGGAACTGAGTCGTTATTTTTTTAAGGTGAGAAAAAAAATGAAATATGCATGAATTTGATACATTATCATTTCTCCAAGCTCAGTTGAATACGCTAAACTAGCTCGAATATACATAAAACATACATAAAACAATAAATCGATAAAACGAATCCAACGAAAAATTTCCTAACCAAAGATACAACGAACGTAGGCCAATACTTTGTTGCCATTTATGGATGGATATTTCAACGGCATATTTGTTAATCTGTCGTACGATGTCATGGTATATGCACGTAACGTAGGTATTTTTATGGGTAAATATTTAAATTGCACCAAACAAACCAAACCGCAAGCGTCAAATATGCTCGAGAATGCGTTAATCCTCGACGGTATCGTTTCGATACAAAATTCCATCTAATATGCAAGGGAAGAGTCTATACTGTAAAAAAAAAGAAAGAAAAAAAAGGGATTCAGAATAAAGCGAGAAAAGTCGAATCTCATACCTATCCAATATTAACGAAATATATATGAACTGGTATAGGTCTATAAATGAATGAACACACTCGCTATAACATGTGCTGCATAGGCACTATCCTACTAGGTATATTTTGAAGAAAAAAAAAAGCTTCATTGTTTAGCGTATTAAAGGGCATCTATTGTTACAGCATTATATTATGTAGTTAGATATCTAGTAGCAAGTAAGTAAGGTAGTACAGCAGGTATAGAAAATAAGACAATTTGGAGGATGCAATAGTCGAGACGCATATTTACATAAACAAATCTCATTAAATACACACAAAAGAACAGTTTTAAAACAGTCCTGCGGGATACCAATAATCGAGAACTTTGCATACACATATACAACTTATTTAAAACTTTATAAGACATTCGAGCGAGAAAATAAACTCGTTTAAAACATTAGCTCGAAAAGTTAAACATCTTTTAAATGCGTATAACCACACACGTATGTTAGTGTTGAGAAAATTTTTAACGTTTGTATTAGGAAAGAACATTCCGTCATTATTCTCATTTTATTATCCGTTAACGTGCATCAGGCAAGCGGAGTGAGTAAGTATTTAAAAAGTTTCACAACGAGTAGCTGCGGTATATATGGTCTCCCCGGTTCAACGAACTTGATACATGTATTAAGCAGCTTTTTACACAAAACAATACCTACCGAAAAGTACCTACCTAATGTAGCCGAAATAATACGAGTAAAGTATACTTACTCAAACCCACAACAATGTACACAAAATAGGTGCGCTATAGTGTAGGTGTAAAGAGAGGTGTTGAAAAGCTCGATATTCTATATGTATCTAAAGTATTTGTATACTTATTTGATTTGTATTTTTGCACATTTGCTATGTAGTACCGTGTGTTCCACATTAGCCTCGCTTCTCTTATACCAGTGATAGGTCAATTCATGCGACTCACATGTATAATGGTTAGCATACCCAAGAATTAAAGAGGCTGAGATGTGCTATTATTGCAATTTCATTTTCATCCAAATCGGCCGCTCAGTTTAAAAATTTAAAGAAAAAAATTAATAACGATAGAAATTTGCTGTTCGTTCTGAAATACAGCATGTACTTTCGAGTATGTGTGGTATAAAAATTAAGAGGGGGAGGGGAGTGAAGTGGTTTATAAAATGTGACAACATAAATACCTACAAAAAAATATAGCAAAAATTTTGAAATTTTGAAATTTTTTGTGAATAACTATTGAAAAAGTCATTATGAGTACTTCATTAAAAATTGTAAATAAAAGGGACAGCACCTTTAGGCCAGACCTTCAGCATATTTTTTTTCAATAAATTTTCAAATAGAGCGACAGGTTTGGGCGAAAATGAAATTTTGAAAACAGCATCTCTCAGTCCCTTCAACTTTTTGGATACACTAACCATTTTACATGTAAGTCTCATTAGTAGACCTATCACTGGTATAAGGGAAAGGAGGTTGATGCGAAACACCCAGTATATACATGCAAAGATCAAAATAGTCCAAAAGGGTTGATTTTTTAATATATTGTAGCTCTTTTGATTTCCATACTTTTCCATTTTTCATTACCATCTACCCCTACCTGAAATATGGACCTCTCCCAATTTGGAACATGGGCGTTTCAAACTTCTATTTAAAAAGTACAGTCGATGAGTTTTGGCTAATTTTAAAATTACAGCAATTTTAGCCAGTATGGAGCAGAGTAATTGATTTTTAACCGCCACTCCAATAGAAATATAAAAACAAAATAAATAAAAAAATATAAACATAGGTATCAGAATGGACCAATGTAATAGTCAGGGTTTTTATTCGGAAAACGTGACTAATAATCATGCAAAATGGTGATGGTGATGGGGGAGAGGTACCTTATTACTTAAGAGCTTTTTCAACAATCAAGGGCAAAAATTTGGAATTTGTTTGCAAAATGTAGTGTTTTTTTCTTCTACTACTCAATATATCTCGCAAACCACTTCATTCATGCTTTCAATTTTTTTTTTCACTGGAAATACTACACGTTACACGTTACACTTTGGCTTAAACAGGACGTATTCGGAGAAAAATAAGAATACTATTGAAAATGACCACAGATTTTTAAGAAAAAAAATTCAGATCCGCGTATCTTTGTCCCCTTAATAATTAGGATATGCAACATATTATACATACGTCTAACGTGAGTTGCACCATATGTGGTATGAAGGAAAGTATTATCGAAGCGGAACACCCTGCATGAATTCAGTTATGTACATTTTTTTCTAATAAACCCCTTCAATTTTCGGGTATGTTGACCAGTGTATGTGTAAGTCTCATGAGTTGACCTATCACTGGTATAAAGGAAGCGAGGTTAATGCGGAACACCCACCATGTACTATCTATTTACTTATATCTTGGCAATGGTGTACACCAACCATTTTTGTAAGAGGACGAACCGAATAAATATAGAAGAAAAAATACGTATCGTACAAGTTACAAATTTCGATTTCGATTCAACTTTAAATGCTACGACGACAAGTCGAATTAACGACAAGAGTTTTCGCTTTCAGCTGCGCCACAAAATATCTTCCAATCGTGGCAACTATACTAATTTGAGGGGATTTACTCGTGATCCGAACATATTAAGAATTGGATACGATCGCGGTGTCATTATATAAAGTTCACCAACCAACGTCGAATACAAAAGTCAATGCTAATAAAGTTAAAAGTTCGCGCCTTGTACTAGTTAAAACTATATAGAGATAGAAGACGAAGACTGTACCGAGTATAAATTTTTAACAACCATTCTAAACGGTTTTTACTATACACGAGGAAACTCGGTCGTCGTTTTTGCCCTAAAAGAAATTTTATGCGTTGGTTTTTCTTATACGCTTTGCGTCATGCGCCATTCCTATGAGAGCACGCAGCCAGCATCACTTTCGTCTTAAGCGTTACAACTATATATCCACTTAACTCAACCTCACGCTGTTTTACTTTTGAACAGCAGTAAATTTTTCAACAGCTTGGGATTCCTGTGCTCGTAAGATTATTTTGATGGTTCAAACAAACCGCGTCACCATTTTCACCTAATTTTCAACATCAATGCGGTATAAATAAACAGTACGTATTATATTTGACGCTTACGTTAGACAGGTCTTTGTTGTCGGAAGTGGTGCCTTGTACGCGTATAAGTTGCAATGCTTTGTCTTTAATTCATTTGTGCAGCATTCTGGAGTGTACGTGTATGTACACAACCAGCCATATAAGTCTCACATCAGTACCCCTGTGGCAATGCGTAAGTATTATAATTTTTTTTCAACTCATGGCACATGGCAGACTGATGTACTTACTGTTGAAAAGCCAAATTTATTATTACAGAGGGTTTTATGAATTTTCAGGGAAAAAGTTACTCTTCTTTTACAATATTTCTCAAAATTTTTTTACCATCATTCTGAAACTGAATATACTGCCTTGGCTCCGATCCAATTCTTCTCACGAAAAACTTCTCAAATTGATTGAGAAATGGTACATAAGGTCAAGATAGGTGGTTACACTTTCTCCTCAAATATTGAAACTATAATGAAAAATTGTATCACCCTCCCAGTCCACAAAAATTTGTGGAAATACACATACTTATTTCTTTTTAAAATGTCATCATAAAGCTTCGTTTATGCTAAAAAATTCAAATCAACTCCAATATGCTGCGGCTGAAAGGGACTATATACCAGAATTTATTCAAAAATGTTCAGCCAATATGTGGAATTTAACAATAAAAAATTTCAAACCTTTATTACGCAAAAACGAGAAAAGGTACATCATTAGCCTGCATTTCTATGTCATATTGTCAACGAAAACCAGGCTACTATAGTCTTATCAATGTATGGCTGATGAGGGGGTAGGGACACCAATAAAATCTGGTTTAGAGTCTGAGAAGACCATTATGACCACTCAACTCCACACTGACCAAAATTGATCAAATCCGGTAAATAAGCTTCGATAGGTGGCAAATTTAATATTTTGGAGTGGGGATCACTTTACGTCGGAATTCAGTTGTACCCAAACTTGAGAGAGGAGGTGCTAAGAGACTAAAATCGTGAAAAACGTTCCTTTTTGAGTCAATCAATAGACAAGCCAAAGTTGTACAACATATCCAAAAATCAGACTCTTGAGTGAATTAAGAGGGGAGATTTGAGGGTTCCCCCTTTTTGACCCTGAAAAAGGTCTATTTTTCTCCTATCTCTATTCTAAATTGAGCTAGAAAGTTGAGATTTCGTATGCAGACTTATTAAGGGCCATAGACGTCATTTTGGGGTTTCGACTTTTCCGTCCCATTGTAACGTGGTTTTTTGGATGGGTTCTCTTATGTTTTGAGGCACTTCAGAAAATCTCCACATTCGTATTTTGTTTTCTGATTTTTTTTTTTTTTTTTAGTAAATTTGTGAAAATGTGAAAATCTTAAATAATGGACACAAGGAAGGTGCTTGTAGTTACCCAAGAAACTACTCGAATAGGAAAAACTAACCTCAAATTTGTGTTTAAAGAGTCAAACTCTATCTAAAAATTCGAAGGTTCGAAATTTTCTTCAATAAAGAGGGGAGTTGGAGTAGATGGTCACTCTCACGCTCGACATTAAAGAGGGGGGGGGGGCTCGAACAATATTCCATGATAATTTTCAATACCTGAGGATACAATCAAATCACCTATCTTTACCATAGGTACAATTTTCTTGAGTTTATTTCGAGTATAAGTAAGTGTTCTCTTTGTGATTCTGAAGAAGTGATGAAAATAAAACGCATTTTTACGGCGAATCTAGTAGGTAATTTTATTAACCTACATACTACTAGTCAAGTGGAATAATCATTGAGACTGACAAAAATTTTTATATCATATCTACATTGACTTTGGGTTTTAGAATTCAAACCTTTTATTAATTAACATTCATCTTACAATTCATGTTCAGTGTATGAATTTTTTCCGATCTTTACAACTGGATCAATCCAAATGAATAATTTTTAGAGAGTGTTTTTTATATCAATTCAACCTCTGTAGGAATAAATAATATCTCTTTTCACCCAGCAGACCATACCAGAACAGAAATTTTTCTATATTTATAATTACAAAACACATACGCAAAATGCTGATTATTCAACTTATCAATATTCAAAAAAATGGTATAAAGGATGAATTATTTCGAAAAAATTCTGTAATATAATTAACTGTCGAGCCAACACTTTATTTAATAAATCAAGTTTGAAACATTACGAATATACCAACATTAAAAATTGAGGAAACACCTACGCTGAAAAACAGACGACTAGGTAGATTAAATTAAGCAACTTATATGTAATGTTGAATACGTTACGAACCACAAAAAAAGTAGCCATAACTAAGCAATTTACCGTGAATGAGTGAAAAAAATTTTAAAATACTTTTTAGCTTTTAAAATTCAAAAATACGAGATTAAACTGGAGATACAAAAATTTTCAAACTTTCGTAACTCGTTTAGAGTAGAATTTGTGATAGACAATTTTTTTTAGAATTCTACAAGTTTTACACAATAGCTTATATAAATATCGTTCGACATTAAATAACACGAACAAGGACTGAAATTTCAGAGTCAGCGAACTCAGCAACTTAGTTTTAGCAGCACTGCCATCACCTGCCGATTTAGTAGGTTAAAAATTCATAAAAAAAGAAATCGACACGCTTGAAAATGATACGAACAGGAAGGGGACTTTTGCAATACTTGATAAAGTTAAGAAAAACAAACCGAAAAAATACAGAGAAATATAACGAGTAGGTATTTTTCAAATTCGCAAATTATTCTTTTTAAGTTTGGGCGATGGAAAGTTGCTGAAAAAGAAAACAGTTTTGAGATAATTTCATCTGATAAATTTTATAAAGAGATTGCACGAATGCGGATTAAAAATAAGATGGAAAATTACCTCGATCGAGTGAACAATTTAAGCTCACGATTGGGATAATTTAAAACCACCAAAAAAGTCTTCTTCACTTGATAAACGCGTGTTAGGTTTTCATCAAAGGGAACTTTATTTTTTTAGCGCAATATCGAAAAAAATCTCATTATCTACATCTTGTTTAAAGCGTTTTCAACCACCGCCAATCGAATTTACCACACGAAATCAACTCGTAACCGTGTTTCCACAATAAAGAAAATTTCTTTGTCGCCTAATACTTGTGTAAAATAAGCTTCGATGTTGAAAAAAAAAAAAAAAAAAAAAAAAAAAAAAAAAAAAAAAAAGGAAAAAACTATATTAATAAGATGAAAACAAAACATCGAAAAGAGGAGACTCTTCTCTCGTTTATTTATTTACCACGAGTATAAACCAAACCTATATAAAGAACACTTGTAATATAAAAAAATCACAAAGAGATGTTCGCCTTTTCCTACCGACTTCACACTCAATATTGACTGAAGTCTTAGCTTCTTTTCAAGTTCTATACGTAAGATGATCGTTGAAACTGAAAAATACTTACTTCTTGGACTTTTTTTATTATTAACTTTGTTGACGCGATGTTACGTATCTCGAATATAATAAAGCCAATATTTAAAATTGAAATATAGGTGGTCGTTCATCAACACAAGAGTATACACTTGGAGTTTTTATCTATACATTTTTTTCCCTTTGATAGATGCACGTATCTACACAGCGCATATTACAACTAAATAAATTCAACTCGTTCGGGGTAAAACTTTTACCACAAATTTTACATCGTGTTCATCGTGTACCTATTTGTCGTACATTTAACGCAGGTATATAATTAAAACGGCACAAAAGTTGACACATCCTGTTTGAAATAGTAAAAGGCCCGCTCGCTCGTCGACACAATAACTGAAAAGTTCATTTTATGTGATGGTAAAATAACCGGAATATCATTGCTTCGAATTCATCCATTTTTACCGCAAATAATAATGCGGTATTTTTCGTTTGAACGCGCCACACAACGCTTTACAATTCTAGTATAACGTTCTTCTATATACGTTACATGGTCAAATATAAAAAATTTCCGCCATTGTAAAAGTTTACAAAGCGTCAAACAATTATTGCCGTTTGAACTGCACCCCACTCGAAAGGTGTTTTTAATCGAATCATCTCTCTTATAGCTTTGTGGAAAAATAAAATTCTATATTTACTCTTTTCAAAAAAAAAAAAAAAAATCCCCCTAATATCCAATCTTGATTGCGGCAAAAGGACAAAAAATCGTAATATTTTGCAATGAAATTTAAAATGTTTGAAAATCACATTATACGGTTTGGGAAATTTATTTTTGATGACGGTACAGGAAGAAGGGGGCATCTTGAAAATGTTCATTGAAAGTGATACAAAAAAATACCAACGACGATGTAGTGATGAATAAATTTTTCAGTTGAAATATCAATAACGAATAAAACTTGGTAGGTATTTTTTTTTCTTTAAATAAAAATTTCGATAAAAATATATCTACATCTAGCGTAAAAAATTTTGAAACGAAACTATATGTTTGGTAGGTAAAGATAATATAAAAAATTACATAATGTTTAAATTTTAACACAACTAATTATAAATTCATGTAGATGTAGATATTTCACAAAAATAAATTTTTAATAAATATAGGTACTAGGTAGGTAGTAGGTGAGATGGCTAAATTATTCTAAACGTTATTTTCGGCGACCTTATAACCTTTTCTTCTTTACAGTTCAAAATACCTACAGAAGCTTAAAATTCATAACAATGTGTCAAAGGTTGTAAGACAGCGATTAAAAACACCTAACTCTCGGTTTCATATCTTACGATAAATTAATTTTCGCCAAATCTCACGGCTTTCGGAATTAGCTACGTACGCGTTTTAACCGTTGTTATTGACTTTTACAGCATAACAGGTGCTCTGGCGCAAGTTTCATTCCAGTATTTTAATCTTAAACGTAATTATGTTTGGTTGTTTAACGTTAAGCTACAAAATCCAGACGGTTTTTCTTTGATCTTCAAATTTATTGCAGTACAAGTTCAACGAAATGGAATGGTTCGTTAAGGATATACCTAGGCGTATAAAATCTAAAATATGTAGTTCGATGCAAATTTCATCCGTAGACGTATCTTTTATATCTACATAAAGGTGTACCGGTCTGTGCTGTAGCATCTCACCTTAGCAATTTAATTCTTATTTCTTTTTCAAAACATGTTTGACTGATAAACGTAATCGTCGAGTTGCTCAACTTTTTAATCTAATTTTCAGACTTTACTTTTTCAAGGGACGAGGTACCTGTAGTTTATAGCTAATGTCGATGTTTAACTTTCACAATGAAAAGTTAAAACTTGGCGAATTTAGGATTCTATGCTCCATAAATAAACCTTTAATTTTTGATTTACCTTTCACCTTTTTGACCGAAAATTATCACCTTTACAGCATGTTATTTCGTATTACATATATTTACGTTACAGGTGTATTTTGTCAAGTAACGTATAAAACAAATGTTCAAAGGTCATCCACATCATTGTACCTTTACCAAGATGAAGTGAAAAAAATTATACCTCGGGTTTGGAGCAAACTCACCAAGTTACTGTCGGCTGACTTTAATTTTAAAATTTTGTCATAAGAAAAGGCAATACTTTCACCTTTTATTGAATGATGAAATTGGTAACACTACTGTGCAGAACTGTCGTACTGTTTTGATCCGAATCTATTATTTTGAGGTAAAAAATTTTTGGACAAGTATTTCAGAGAATCGAGTATTTCAAAAAAAAAAAAATTTTAATTTATTTCTACAATCTGTAACTCATTCTACTCAAATTACGCCAAGTAGAGCAAAAACGTAAATCAAATGTTACATATAATTCCATGGGCGGCGATTTACACCGTTTTTAGGGAATTAAAAATTTAAATAAAGGAAAATGACCCTACTTTCACGTCACATAGCTCTACATCCATGAAGTGAACTATCGGTGCGAGTTTGGTCAAAATTTAGAGTACGTTTTTCGTCTGATTCTCTATGTCATATTGCCAATGAAAACTAGGATATTATGTTCTATCGACTTTCGGTAGATGTGTGGGGGGGAGGGGGTCAAAAAATCCGTTTTGGGAGCCTAGAATATCATTACGACCATTTTTGACCATGTCAGATATCTATTTATTTTAATTTTATTTTTTTCCCTCGAAACTAAAATCATTTTTTCAGCTCAATACCGACCAAAATCGGTTAAATTTGAGAAGGCAGCGTATTAGATATTCTAAAGTAGGGTTGATCTCAGGTCAAAATTCAGTTATGCTCAAATTTGTGGAAGAGGCTGCTGAGGGGCAAAAATGACGAAAAACGTTCCTTCTTCATCCAATCGATAGGAAATCCAAAGTTTTATAATATATCCAAAAATCAGATTCCTACGTTAATTAGGCGGGGGAATATGAGGGTTCCTCCCATTTTTGACTTTGAAAAAGAACAGCTTCTTCCTTATCTCCTCTCCAAATTGAGCTAGGAAGCTGAAATTTGATATGTAGACTTGGTATAGGCCATAGATATGTCTTGTAGGAGTTTCGACTTTTCAGACCCATTGCTCCCCCTTACAGCACAAAAATGTAGTTTTTTGGTCGACTTTTCTTATTTTCAACCTGATTTTCTATGTCATATTGTGCATGAAAATCAGACTATTACGGTTTATCGATCTGCGGTTGGATAAGGAGGGGAATATCAACAAAATCCGTTTTGAGATCCTGGAAGACCATTAAGACCATTTTTGGTCATGCTATATATTTATTTTTATTTATTTTTCTCCCGAAACTAAAAATCATTTGTTCCGGAAAATTTGATATTCTGGAGTGGGGTTGATCTTGAGTAAAAATTTAGTTATGCCGAAATTTGATGAAGGAGAAGCTGGGAGACTAAAATCCCAAAAATTGTTCCTTTTCAACTCAATCGTTAGAGAATCCAGAGATGTAAAACATATCCAAAAATCATCCTCGTAGGTCAATTGCGAGAGGAGATATAAGGAATTTCCCTTTTTTTGACCCTGAAAAAAGGCTCTATCGCCTCTATCTCCTTTCCAAATCAAGCGAAGAAACTGAAATTTGGTATACAGACTTCGTATAAGTCTTACATATGCCTTTTGAAGGTTTCAGCTATTCATTCTGATATCTACCTATACCTCTACCACAGTTCAAGAAAAACATCCCAAATGGTTCCTTTTTCTGTTTCATAAGTGGATAATTCGAATATCTTCTCAATTCGTGAAAATCAGACGCAAAAAACATCGCAAGGCGATGCTTTTTTTTACTTCATGCGAACCTTTATATTCTAATACCTCCGCCACCTTTAATTTAACGACCACGTATACAGATTAAGATGAAAATTTCAATAGTGAGTTAGTTGACTATATAAGGAAAGTTTGACTTGATGACTTGACAATAAATTTGCGAAATTAATGACTTCTCTTGTCATTTGATGCTCCCGATACTAATTATACACAAGTTCTTGATTTACATAGCGAACTCAACATACTATTTGATAAGTAGCAAATTTGGTACAGTAAGGATCAGTTCATAAGTAAAAAATAAGCCATTATATTCCAATTAAGGAGCATAAAATTCAACACAATATGCACGCTTCATCATAGTTTTCGTATTTTTTATCGTTGAATTTTCGCCAATTTTTCCAACGTTAGCCTAAGTATACCAAATTCATGCAAAAAAATTAACTTACATTTAATATAATCTATCCAATTTATCGCCCCACATCTTACCCTCTTAAAAAAAATCCAACGATCGAGATAGGTTTCCAGCAGTATGTATCTAAACACCAACAAAACGAACATTCAAATGGCAAAATAAATAAAATAAGGTACCTATTTGGAGGACAACTGTCAGAATTTTGATGCACAACAAGCCATATTGCGTATATTGATGGTCTAAATTATGAACTTATGTTATAGTTCATAATTTGATTTTCTTCATAAAGACAATTAAATAAAGTCCAGAATTAAATTACAGAAATGTAAAAAATTCTACTTGTTTAGTAAAAAAAAGGGGGAGAAATAATAAATTTAGCTCAGGCGAGTACTCTAAACCTACAGTTAAATCAACTTGGTATAATCATCACACAATAAGTATCTTATAAAAATGCACTGGATAGTGTACGAAATATGCACATAATTTCAAGTTTTTAATACTTCGTCCAAAGAAGAAAAAAAATACATAAAAAATAGCTCAGTTCCGAAGAAGTAAGTATAAAAAGATAATGAAAATTACATCTCAGTGTTTGAAAATTTTCAAAACTTATATAAAAGTTGTATTTAAAACCACTCAGTTAACGGAGTGTACCGTACACTGTACCGGTGTACACTTGAAATTGCATTTAAATTATGTACACCTACTGGTAAGATTTCTGTGAGAAAAAAAAAATACATTTACGATTTGCATTTTTGTTTTTTAATCAGATTCGAGAAAATGGCACTTCGAATAAAATTATCTACGCGAATTTAGCGGGTATGTTTATATTTTCATGAATAAATGAAATATACCTATCTACCTGAGTTACACCTATAATGAAAATATTCATTATTTAGATAGCTAGACTTTAAAGTTGGCTATATACTTTTTTGCAAATTACGTACATTTCAAAGCTTAAGCTAGGCGACGTTTTCCATATCTTTCCATTCTTATACATGTATACTGCATAGTAAGTCGAATCAAATGAGAAAAATTTATGACAAAAAATGAAAATTATGCAAATGAAATTAACGAAAATAATGATAATGATGAAATAGGAAAAAAAAGTTTTCATAGAAGAAGATAAAGCGTTTGATATCATTCGTGTATTATAATTTGTGTATACGAATTTTAAAAAAAATTGTGTAATTTAAGGGAAAAGATAAGTAGGTATCTTTCGAAGCATAGATACACTGGTACATCTTACATCGATACACACCCACACACACAGAGGCACATATAAAACACAAATATACAAACAAACATATCGCTACAAAAGATACGTACGTATTATTTAATTTTCAAAATTAAATAACGTTAATTTTAGTGTTATAACAATGTTTGTGGTAAATTAATACGAGTGTAACCTTATGCAGTTGTACATATACTTGTAACCTTTATAGTATACCTATTACCTACATGGTGTATGTATATCTATGATACAATCTTGTTTATCATTTTACTTCGTAGAAGGTAGGTTTTTTGAATGATTCATTGTTGTTTTTGGAGCGGTACGAGTAAAAGCTGTATTACTACAAACATCGGCTAATGCTTAATTACCGAGGTATACCTTCGAGAATGTAAATAACCCGTTGCGTTGTTTCAAATACCTATACACAATGTATTAATATGCTCGATTTCAGCTTGCTCTCGAAGAATTGTATCTATTAAAAGGGTGGAAAACTTTCTGCAATTGATTAATAAACTAATCTCATAAATTTGCCATTAATTATTTCGTAATCTTCTAAGCTTGTGATTTGGGAGTTTTCGTTATACCGGCGAGGGTGAATTAATAATTAAATGAATTTCGTGATTCAATGTTGAACAAAATATCTTCGCACCAAATAATATGGTATAGGTAGAGGTACACTACACATAAGTAGATATTATTGGTTGATCGTCAAAAGCATCAATCGAGAAATTTTAAGCATTTCATCAAATAGTTTCATCGTAAAATACGTACATATACAGGGTGTTTCGTCTCAATAGTCCCCCCTTCATACCACAAATAGAGCAACACAAGTTGGACTCGTGTAGTATGGATTGCCTATCCAAAACATTGCAAAGGCTGTGCTACAGACATTGGAATTTTTTATTTTCAAAACATTTAGAGCAATTCTTATAAATTTCAATTTATAAGAATTAAAAATGATAGAAATGTCCAGTTTATGCCAAAATGTGACAAATACAATGTAGTATTTCTGGTAAAAAAATTATTTTGTTACAATTTTTTCCCATTGTTCATGAAAATAAAAATTTGAACAAAAAGCTCTTTTTATTGAAATATTCAATTGACTTAAAGAAAAAATATCAAACTCGAGCAACTGTTTCAATAAAGAAATGTTTTTTGCCGAAATATATTTTTAATCAAAATTTTTTGTTTAGAAAAAGGGAAAAAATTTTAACGAAACAATTTTTTTCCAACATATCTAAACAAGTTGGGAAAAATTTAGTTATGCCAAGTGGTGGAGGGTACCTTGTTACTTCAAGAAAAATTGTTTAATTGGGTACTTAAAAGAGTTTTTTAAAAAGTTATGAACAAAAATTTAGAAAATTTTCAAATTTTTCAATCAATTTTTAAAATTAAATTTGTCATATTTCACAAACTACACAATCTACGACCCTATTTTTTTTATCAGAAATACTACATTGTATTTGTCACATTTTGCTGTAAACTGAACATTTCTACCACTTTTAGTTCTTAAATTGAAATTTTTTAAAAATTGCTCTAAATTTTTTGAAAATAAAAAATTCAAATACCTATAGCACACACAGTCCCTGCAATGTTTTGGACAGGCAACCTATGCTACATGAGTCCAACTTGTGTTGCTCTACTTGTGGTATGAAGGGGACGCTATCGAGACCAAACACCCTGTATATAAGAAGAAACAAACATTCGGTTTCTTTTATACATTTCAAAAATGAATAAATAACAAATAATGACTGTTACATAGGTCTAGTTCTAATATGTGTTGTCATAAATATGAAACCTCGTAATTATTTCATCTTGATTCTATCTACACTGGTACAATACATAGAGGTATTTACCAACTGTTCATACTAAAAATGGCATATTTCATTCATCTTATGACAGCCTAATTTGAATATTTCATCTTATAGTCGCATTCTGTTTCAATTAGATTAAATTTAATACGATTACATACACAAACCTTCAACAGTATAGTTATATTAAAACACAAGTAAACGCTCTTTCGCTACCTAGTAATACATTTAGTATTCACGTATACGCAAAACAAGTTCAAAAATTAACGTAAATATTGATGAAAATATGTATTCGAAGCTTATTTTTAAATAAAAAAAAGAGCCTGGTTATCTATTGAAGATAACTCAATCTACGCAGTAAAAAAAAGAAACTCAGCAATGATGTTTCTCAATTAGTCGTAAGGGACTCAGAGTAAAAAATCAAGAATTGGGTGAAGTGGTTTGTAAAATATGGCCAAGTGAATACAAAATCTTCATTTCATTGGTTAGGGGTGTAACTCTGAGTGTTGAATTTAAACGAAGAAAAAAAAATTTAGTCATTTTTGGACAAAAATAGGGGAAAAATTCTAATTTTGAAGGTATACATGAAAGAAGCAAAATGATTGCGCCACAAGACGGGGAATAAAACTGAGCGACTGTGGTAAAAAAATCAACAGTGGGGATGAAGTGGTTTGTAAACTGTGACGATATACGTATAAAAAATGTAGATAAAAATTTTCAATTTTTTCTGTTTTTTGTGAATAATTTCTGAAAAAGTTATTGTGAGCTCGCCAATAAAAACTTTAAAACGAGTAGCTGTACATTCTCCACTCAACGGCCCAAGTAGAAATTTTGAGAGTTGCTTCCCAATTGCGAAAAACAATTTATTGAGTATTACAAAAATGGAAAAATCACGAATTTTTTTCTTCCATTTTAAACAACTTTTAAGGTTTCCGATTTAATGTTTTTATTCTTTCCAAACAGCACAACTTAAACTATCCAGTAGCAATTCTTTGAAATTCGAAAAAATAAAAAACACATCAATGCATTACATCTACTCTAAACACTTTGTAAGTTTCCAAGATATGGTGGGTAAATTTCCATTGCAAAATTACTAACCTACGTATCGTTGTAATCGAATAACAACGTTTGGCATCAACGTAAATGAACAATAAACAGCGGATTTTGTTTGTTTTTTTTTTTTTTTATCATTGTACTAGTGTGAATATGAGGTGATTCGATACGAATGTCATTCAATTCACAATAACACTTCAAAAAAATTATAACGACACCGACCGCAAAACAAACGCATTCGTGATAATTTCCAAACAATCGACGAGTTTTTTACTCGAAGCATAAATTGTAACATATTCTCAAAACACATACCAGTTCTATTTCAAACTGGTAAGAAATTCATTGCAATACAATTTCATGTTTGCGAATAATTTAAGTATTGTAAAAGACAAGCTTGTACGGTAGTTATAAAAATATACTTCAATATTTTACGTCAGTTCAAAGAAATCTGTTCCCATACTTCGAATTGAGTGAAACCTTCTCCCTATACCAAGAACATGGAGTCGTTATGGTACCTATACCGAGTAAAAGAAAAGAAAAAGAAAGATTTCCAATTCGAGCGTTGTTCAGATGAGAGGCCAGGCAGCGGTGGGTAAATCTATACAAAATGAAACGAATCGTTTATCTTATAAATCTAACGTAGTAGTAAATGTATCCTAGTTGTTTTTTCTCTTTCGTGTGTAATAGCGATACGAATTTTCTTAAGTAAATTATACGTAAACAGAGGTAACCGAGCGAATGGCATAATAAAGGATACCGCGCGTGTTACTTTTCAAACCATTTCACTTTTTCGTAAAAGGAAAGGAAATTTGTTCTAAGTTATTTCAAAAGATGAAGGCGAGGCTTAGGTGGCAGGTATAAATACGTATTTATTCCATAATAATTTTTATGTAAAACTTTCACTTTTTTTTTCGAAAAATTTCAAATTTATTAATTTTATTTTTCACGAAAATTTACACGAGTAAGAAAATTCCGCCGCCTATTATTTTTAATTTAAAACAAAAGGTTTGAAAAAATATTCCAAATTTACGCTTCGATACCTTCGGATTGGAAAATTAGCCTGTTTATGCACACCTACCTGTATTTCAATAAAACTTGAATTATTCGTTCTTAAAAAAAAGAGGGTCATTAATAAAGCTAGGCTTTTTTTGCGTGTTCAGATTTTCGATAGATTCCTATTGGTACAACGGTGACAATAGATTGAAAAAAATAAAATCACGCGTCCATTCTTCGCATTTTATTGCATAAGGAAGGAGACCACGTCGAAATCGTTGACTCGTTTAAAACGATTAAGAATAATTTTTCTTTTTTCATTTTTACAATTTTTATGATTCGTTTATTTTGCATGCCAATTAAAAAATTGGGAGCTAATTTATTCGCGAAAGAGAAACCATCATCACGCTGTTTCATAATCCCTACCAAGTTGGTTAAACAAAGAATAAAAAAGTGAAACAAAACATTCGTTAATTTACGCGTTATTACCTGTTATTAAATTTCTACTTACAAGTTTTTTTTTGTGTTTCGCGCTGTAGAAAAAAAAAGTTTTCTTAAAGCGGAATATAAACGACTAGTTGTGGAAATTGTTTAATAAAAATGGCCTCTTTATCTCGTTATGTTTTTATTAGAGATTTTTTTTCATCTTACGAGTGGGTTTTGTGTTTTGTTTAAACGTTGCGCGTTGTCTTTTTTTTTTTTTTTTTTTTTTTTTTTTATTGGGGACCAGAAAAAAGCCCAATTATATCGTTATTAATTTTTTAGAGATTTTTTTTCATCTTACGAGTGGGTTTTTTGTTTTTTTTAAATGTTGGGGGTTTTTTTTTTTTTTTTTTTTTTTTTTTTTTATAATGCGGGCCAGAAAAAAGTCCAATTTGACAGATATACGATGACGTTAAAATCGGTAAATTAAATTTAACGAAATTGAAATTACCGGTAATTTATCGGCGACAGCGGCAATTAACTGCAAGATCAGTACTTTGAAATTTATTGTATCCGTATCCAACTAAAATGGATGAAAAAAAAAGAAAAAAAATTGAATGTGTTATGTTCCATGACGCGAAGAATCGTTTTTGTTGAAGCGTTTCACTCGCGCCACGAGCATTATTAAATTTTCCGCTCCAAGAATTCGCACGGTAATAAATTTTTTGCTGCAATTTACTAAAATTATTCGTTCTCGTGTTACAGATGTCTGATGATGATCGCATGTCGCTGACGACGGCCATAAGCGACGATGAAGATATCGACGAAAGTTTACAAAACTCACCGTATAGCAGAGCAAGGAAAGCTAATTCCGCATCGTTCAATTGTACCGGAGCTGTACGCAAAGCTGGGTAAGTTTTTCGCTGTTTTAATTTCTTTGGTTTTTATTTTTGAGAAATTGCTTTGAGGGGTAAAACTCAAATCCTCAGTAATCTTATTTTAAATATTTAATCAATATAAGTATGAAGTAGAAATCACCTTGATCATCAAGATCATCTTTACTCCTTTTAAATCACCGCTAAATAAAACCCTAATACCAGTCAATTTGTACGAATTGCTCAGCATTAACTTGGATGAGTAATAAACAGCTATGAATGATGAGTATTTTTGGGACAGTCAAAGAATTTTGTGCATTTTTCTTTTTCTTTTTCAGTTCTTTGATGAATATCTAAAAATTTTTATGGTAGAGCTTGGACAAACTTTAGGATAAACTCATAAAAGAGACTAAGTAACTATTACTGAGGAATTATTGGTTCTCCTTCACTCGTTTGAAATTTATGAATTTGAAATCTTTTCAATTTTTTTCAAATTACGGGTATTTTTGTAGAGATTTCCAATTCAAACTAAAATCATATATCCTTGAGGAATGTAGAGAAAATTGTACGACCCACGGGTCAGACTTATACGACGTCTATCCACTTGAATAGTTGCCTATCGTGTGGTACCCTAAATGCGTACACTGCATATTTTTTTACTCGAAAAAATTTAGTTTTTGCTCAGTAGCGTTGTCAACATAAAAAACCGACAGATACAAAAAATCAAAAGTTTCAAATTTTGAAAAAATAATGTTGGGTAGGGGAGAGGTTGAGGAAATAATTAAAAATTGCAATGTAAAAAATTGTCCAACTTCGGATTCATAGGAGCAGCGACCTAAAAAAGTTTGCAGATAATCGTCAAAAAATCATAATAATTTTTGGATCACTGCTACTCCAGAATCTTGAGTTTGGCAAATTTTTCACACAGCAGTTTTTGCTTATTTTCTCAATCTCTACTAATCCAATCAAATTAGCATTAAATAACAAAAAAAAAAATTATGGATAACATTTTTTTTCGCAGAATTGTGTAGATTACCGCCGTCTAAACAACATATCCGAAATTGGACAAAATCTGACTGGAGCTTCTCCGCTCAAGTTACTTTGCCTAGTTTTGTTCCTGAACGCGATATAGAAAAGAAGTTGAATCCAAAATTGTAGCTGGTCAAATTTCCAATAAATAAGATTACTTCATATTTTTTAGAAAAATCCATTGAAGCATTTTAAATTGAGTTTAAAAAGGGTGCGTTACACGCTTACGTAATATTCCGCGTGATGTTTCTAACACGTCGCAAGAGTCAGCGGCCAATGTTCGCAGACATGCGGGCTCAATTTTCCCTGAACAAACATAAACACGAGGTGCGTCGTATTTGTTTTTTATTTTTGTAAATTTGCAAACGATGAGGTCACAATAGTTGCAAAATTACCTCAAAATCATAGGAGAAAAATTTCTTCTTTCGAACTTCATTTTTTCAATTTGCAAAACTGACTAAAAGTTGAAACATTTTCAAAGAATCGAAAAAAATTGCTATGAAAATTTATTTCAAAAACGGAATTATCACACATACCGGATGTTTTAGGGTAGAAGTGAATAATTTCAGTCAGTAACTGGGCAACACCTTCCGAATCTGTGTATGTGTGTTTGCCTAGCCGATCCTCAAAGGCTGAGCTACTGTAATTCAAACAATTTTTTTTTCAATTTCGCGTAAGCGAGTACAGCTTGAGAATCAAAATAGATAGAGATTTGAAATTGATTCAAGAGAAGAGAAAATTTTATTTGGATTACCATGGTGTAGTTAGTTTTTGTAATAGGAGCGCTGCAGGGGAACAAGAAGGTGATAAGATAATGCGAAATACGTGCACAAAAAGCTGCTATTTTTTTTATTTTTATTGAATTAATCAAAAATCTGTTCTCATGACACATCATAAATTGATGTTATTAGAAGAATGGAAGAAAAGAGTGAACTTATTTCTTCCAATAATATTAATTTAATTGATGTATCATGGAAACAAATTTTTGAATAATTCGACAAAAACTCTGCTATTACAAAACCTAACTACTTTATGGTAATCTAGATAAAATTCTCTTTTCCTTCGAATAAATTCCAAATCTCTACCTATTTTGGTTTTCGAGCTGCATTCGCTTGAAAAACTCATACAGAATATCGAAAATTTTTTTTGAATCAGAGTAGACCAGCCCCTGTGACTCAGAGGCTAAGCAAACATACATACATAGACTCGATATGTGTCGCATATTCACTAGCTGAAATCTCTTACTTACATCTTGAATAACCCTGTATTTAATCCCTAAATGATCACTGGTAGCAATTTTTCACCGTCGCCCCCTTTTTCACGATTTTTTAAACGCCCTCCTGAAATGAATATAGGAGATCAATTTCAGATGGTTAAACGCAGTATTTCAATTTTACCTCCCACGGCCGATTTCATTTTGAATCAAGAGAATATCGATGACTCAGGGTCAGATAGTTGAGAAAATCACGATGAGAATAAATCTATTTTATAAAATTAAAGTAATTTTAAAATATTACATGCATATTGTACCTTTATTTAAACAAAATTATTTTAATTGGGGGTAGCATAGCATTTAGTCCATGTAATTTGGTTAGGTATGTTGAAAGAGAATTGAGCCCGTGGGTCTACGAACGTTGGCCACGGGCTCTCGCGACGCGACAGAAACATCACGCGGAACATCACGTTGGCGCATAACATAACGCAACCTTTTGAAACTCATTTTTAAGTGTTTCAATCGAGTTTCGAAAATATTATGTGATGACCTTTTCTATTGTAAATTTAACCAACTAAATTTTATCATTCAACTTTTTTTCTGTATTACTTTTAGGAACAAAGTTAGGTAACATTATTGGTAAAAACCCTATTTTTGGGGCACAAATGGGAATGTCCAATTTTGGATATGTTGTTTAGAGGATGGTAACCTACAATTCTGCGAAAAAAAAATTCATTTATCAATTTTTTTGCCATTTTGTGATTTTTTGCACTAATTTGACTGGACTATACCCGAACTTACATTATTTTTTCAAGATTTTTTGTAACTGTTGTTTCTTTATGTCGGCAACACTGCGATAAAAAAACTAGCCATTTTGTGGGCTAAAAAAATTTGTAGTGTATGTAGGCATCCGGAGTACTACATCCAACATGTCTCACCTTTTCCTCGCCAGAGATAAATAAGAACTCTGGAGTCTTCTCCCAGACTTTCTGTCGAAATATCAATATGACGATTTTTCAGCCTAATTTTTTTCTATTGAGCCTAAAGGAACGCTCTGAGCATAAAGAATATAATATATTCCAACCATGTTCTCGGCAATCGATGGCCTTGGTTGCCAGGATGAAGCCAGTATTTTGTTTAAACCGTTAATTTAACGCAAATTTTTTCCACTGAAATAGGAAGTACTTGAAATTGTGAGTTGTCAATATGCAATAAATAGGTACTCAAAATATAGGTGAATAAGGTAATTCAACTAATTCGCTTTCAAAAACCAAAAAGTAAACTTGCGCCGAACTAGCAGTTAGCTATATTTACATTGACGCGAATAAATATAAGGTTATTTCTTTTCCTTTCATAAATACCTGTAGGTAAGTGCTCTGGTAAAACGCTTTTGAAATACACATAAAAGCTTTGGAAAGTAAACTCGAAGTATATATTTATGATTTACGAGTACGTACAAACCCTACATTACTTTTATATAGGTAGAATCAGACATTTTGAAAGTTTACTAAAAACGAAAGGAGGGTTGTTGTTGGATGAAATGCGACAATTTACTTGGAAACTTAAGGTACTTACGAAACTATTACCGAACAGTGGCAGTAGGTGGGTTTGTGAATTCGATGGGTCGAGCAGAAAGTGACATTGAAAGGTTTGATTTTTCTTTAATTTAATCTATTCGTTTCGTAATGGTCTACATTGTTGAATTTTATTTAATTATTACGCCTCGACAAACCATACCAGTATAAAGTTAACAAAAATGAAAATCCATTACCTCACTTAACGACCCTAATTTTTTCATCATTAGATAGGAAAATTTGGTGAAAATTCATGCAGAAGCCATTTACTCGAATTATTTCTTAAAATGTTTATTACGCTACTTTAACGTTTCACAAACAGCGCCAACGTAAGAAAAAAAAAAAAAAAAAAAAAAAAAAAAACTAACGCTGAGAAATTTTAGCCTGTATAAGATAGAGTGAAAGATTACAGATTTACGAGCTAGCATGGATTTGAAATTTAACATTAACATCGAGAAACTTTTGCATTATAATTACCAGAAAATAAGAACTTAATAACGTGCGATATACGCAGATAAGAAGATATTTGCGTACCTATATTTTTTTCTGATTTAAAATTTATGAAATCGAGAATACGTATGGTAGGTACTCGAAAGTAAATTTATTTATACTAAAACGTTTACGAATACCTGCTTCCCAAAATTTATAATATAAAGGTGCTTAGTACCTATTAAAAACTATTATCCAGAGTAGAAAAAAATGTCAATATTTCAATAAATCATTCATTCTTTAAATGATTTAAGCAAATCGATTTTTCCTCCTCGTAGGATGAGAAAAGAAGAAAAACGTCTATGAATAAGCCTATAAAAAGAAAACTCATTTCTTTACATAAAACTCAAAAATCCTTCGATATCCGTTAGGAAATTCGTTTATGGGCGATATTGAATTCTCTGGTAACGGGTATTGTGATGTAAACGGAATCTATGCTTCATCATTTTTACTTCTTTCTTGTCAATTTCAACGAAAATAAATAAGTTGTTTTTTTTTTTTTTTTTTTTAGTTCTTTCTATTAAAAATCAGTATATAAAAAAAACGGCCTTTCATCGTTTATATATTTTTTCTCAATAATATTCGATTTTTTTATGAGTGTTGTCAAAGTCAGGTAATATACTTTTCCTGCTACTTACCTTTTTTTTTCCTTCAACGGAGAGCAACTATTTTGCGAAGCGAGATTATTAATTATAGCCAGTTTTACCGCGGTAAAAGGTTCTCGAAGGTTTTGTATTACTTATTTGTGAAAAATTTTGTAGTAAAATGAATTTTTAAATGCTTTCAATTGGCAATTACCGACGGATATTTTTTTTATTATTCAAAAAAAAAAAAAGAAGAAGAAGAAGAAAAAGGAGAAGAAAATTCTGTTAAACGCCAGCTTGAAAGACCTCTTTTCAATGAAACGATTACAATCTGAGAACTTCAAGAAGGTATACATTTTTTCACAAACGAAAGTTGCCATAGCAATTAATACTTGATAAAATCAACTCGATGTAATTAATTAAGCGAATAATTAATAAATGAATCGTTTTCGTACGATCCCTTTAATAAGCTTTTAAAATTGTTCCATTTGAATTTTTTCTTTTGGCTATAGAAACCTTAATAAATTTTAACCGACTGAATGAAATAACTTTTTTTTTCTGATTTGCTGTTGGCAACCGCTCAATCTTATGAATATTGTATACCGACTGAAAAGCGCTGAAAGAATTGGTCATCGGATTGTCGAATGTGGTTTATAGAAAAGTTCTAATTTCGGACCTTATGACCACTAATAGGATATCAGTGTTGTTCGAGCGAACCTGTAAAACTAGCGAAGTTGACGCGAAACCGCAATGTCCGAGACAGTTTTTATTATATTAAAATAAGCTGAAATACGCCGAAGTAACAAGCTTCTACGTCTGAGGTATTTTTTTACCCATTTACGTTTTCTCTGTTTGTGATTTTCAGCGGTTGAATGGTATTAAATCTAGGTACCGCAGGAAAGTGGCTTTCGTACCCTCGAATTAATATACTAATACGATACGCGCTGTTTTGTAGATTTATTTTAAACGCCGATAAAAGGGTTAGAAAATTTGTTGCTGGATTGTTTCAATGTCATTAACGAGTTGGAATTATTTTGAATTTGACACGAACGAAGGTACCTAATATTTTGAAAAGAAAATATGTGGGCAGTCTTTTATACAATCATGAATAATCGATTTGGAAAGAGACTTTGATATGTTCGGCTTTTGTAATAATCTAATACCTATACCTATTGACACTGATGGAGGATACGAGAATGATATTTTAAACTTTGTGCTTTAGTTTTTCCAATTTCAAAGAAATAAAAATTTTATAAAAGTTGAATGATGTAGATAAGAACAGAATGAAAAAGAAATCGACACCTATGTCATATAGTCTGAGTTGAAATGCCCCATATACAAGAATTCAAACCTTTTGGTCCCGGAAGAGATTCTATTACATTCCAAAGTTGACTCATTTTCAAAAAAAAAAATGCAACTTTCTGTTAACAGAAATCATAAAAGATTTTTTCTGATACGTTCTTTCCTAGAAAGATGCTATTTGAAATACCGTATTTCGCTAACGTCGCATCGCTGCCAGATTTCTCAATTTTTCCTCAGTATCAAAAATCATATTCTTCCGTTTTACTCAAAAATGGCGCGCCATAGAAAAAATTTACATTGAAGAAAAATTGTAGAAGACAAAATTTCCATTCGATAACGAACTTTTAAATTTTTTCGGAAGCCAACAGTTCACGATATAATCGAGATTTTCACACTTTGGAATCAGTAAGCATTTTATGATTTTATTTACTCATTTTTTCATCATTTTTCTTACCAATTTGAAAAATACGAAAATCTCAATTATATCAAGAACCATTAAGCCTAGAAAAGAGTTGAGGTAATATTATAGACTGGAAATTTAATAATTTATAACTTCGCTTCCACAAACCAAAGCTCAACTCCCTACATCAATTCAGAGGGGAAATGTGGGCAAGACGAACTTGAAAAGTAAGAAAAACCGCCAATCGAAGTACGTTAATTCGTGCCGACTTGGCCTTCAAATCAGCTATATTATTTTTAAAATTTCCAAATACTGCTGGTTTTTTTGAAAAAAATAAAGATGCCATCTTGTAGAGCATAAAACACTCAACATAAAACATATGAACAATTTTTTGTCCAAGATCAAAAAATTGTTGGAGTTACAGGAGATCAAAGATCGACAAAAATATCCATAATTCTTAAATAAGCGCGAGGATGGGTCAAAATCTCATCCCCCAATTTCAACCGTTCCTGCTGAGGATATTTACTTCGATCGGGACAGGAACCACAAAAAATTTGAACTCCTTACCTCAAAGGGAGATAGTACTCGTAATGATGATTTTATCAACAAAATCACCTCACTTAAAGGATCCGTAACACCATCCACTTTTACGTGAGAGGGCTCAAATTATGTATGGTTCCTATCGCGAGCAAAATGAGTGTCGTCAGTAAAAATGATTGAAATTGGAGAATTAGTTCTCTTCCTGATCCATCGTCAGGCTTATTCAAGAAGTATAGATGTTTTTGACAATCATTGATCTTAACTAAGGCAAAATATCATTTCTATGTTTTACACTAAATTTGTTGTGCTCTACAAGATGATATCTTCATTTTTGAAAAAACTCAAAAATTGACAGACTTACACCACTTGGATATTAGGTAAATTTAGATGACTTGAAAGGGCCTAGTCGACACATTTCAACTAGTTTCAGTTTAGTCAAAATGTAGCTTAAAAGTGTTTTGGAGGTAAAAGGAGAAAAATCAGGGGGTATGCGTTTTGAAATTCTTACTTTCGCAAAATAAGGGATATCCTAATAAATAGGTGAATAAAAGTACCTCCGCCATAAGTATAGTAAGTACACATTTGTGATTTAATAACACCTCCAACTCCATCAGAGTTCCATTCTTCATCCAATATTTCAAATTTATAAGGAGTATTCCGAAATCATATTTGAAACTGAGAGAAAAAGTGAGAAAAAAAAAAACAAACAAATTATTATAAAATAATAAACAAGTGCAAATTCAACCGACTCCATATATCGCGTGTAGACATAACAACGCTGCGAGATACAAAAGGAAAAGCGTAGCACTTAATTAATCCTACATTGTTCATAATTTACTGTAGCGATATCCACACCGACATCGACGACAGAAACACCTGCTAGTTCGCACAACCCACATATACCCAACACAATTAACAGACTCTCCGAAAGAATACTTACACCGAACAGCAATATCTCTGTTTGAATTTCGCTACAACGTGCGACACACATAGACACACACACACACACGCACCTACCTATTTACGTACCGATATAGCTCTCGGTTAAAGAAATCTAGCCCTTTAATACCTACCTACCTACATATTTAGAGGACATCTACAACGTAAACGTATAGGTAAACCTTTTAGTCTATAAATTATTAATAACATTTGAAAGAAATGATTATGATACGATACTAGGGCAAAATTTCGAACAAATTAAATCGTTACAGTTATTTAATCAATCTTTACCATCGCGTCCTATAATAAAACGTCACCGAGGTCGAGGTATAAAGATAAACAAAACACGCCACGGAAATCAGCCGGTAATTACGCACCAATTACCATATTTAACGACTAAGCGGACCGTACACAAAATGTTAAATAAAATATCACGTTTAACACGCACTCCTCTCTAAAAACAGTCGCCATTGTATAAAAGAGAATTTAATTAAATGACCATTTCCGTTACGATACGCGATAAACGTTTATGCAAATCGGAAACGTTTATAATTCGCGTCTCTTACACACCATCTCGTTTCTTCTTTTATAACGTGCATGGAAGAAAAAAAAACGAAAAAAAAACATACACACACA
Source organism: Ferrisia virgata (assembly GCA_900060175.1). NCBI lineage: Eukaryota > Metazoa > Arthropoda > Insecta > Hemiptera > Pseudococcidae > Ferrisia > Ferrisia virgata. The sequence goes on from FIZR01006457.1 coordinate 40,287, forward strand.
CCACACACACACACAGACACAGACAACTTAACGATGAAAAAGCGACAAAAGATTATTGGTATCATTTATCCTATATATTTTTGGAAGGCTAGATAGTGCTTTTCTACTTATCCACACGTGATGCTCGTTACAGGTTTACTTTGTAGCGCGCGTAAAGGTAGCTAGCAAGTCCGAAATTATATTATCACCCATAACGAGCTTTTGGTTACGTGTAAAGCCGGCAACTACTAATAAATTATATCATCACCGTTGAACTAAAAGGCTTTATGTAGGTATCTAATCTTATACGTATAGTCTACATTTTAGGTAGGTAGGTTACGTAGGTTAGATATACAAGCCAAAGTCCGAAAATACCTCACTCGCCTCATAAACGACTATAAAACTACGCGTAAGTACTTACATTCGCACAATGAAACTTTAATTAGTTACCAGAAATAATACGCGCTTCATCGTCTTTCAAAGTAGGCGAAAAAAAAAAATTCAATTTCTTTTATCGAGGTAACCTTTTAAAAACCCAGTCACCGAGAATCTTTAAGTTTTCTTTTTAATTTATAAAATAAAAGCCGCTAACGTGGAAAAAAACTTACGGCTAATAATAAAAAAAATATATATAAGTACGAAAAAAAATCATAAATATAAGTGCGTTTATCGATATAAAAACTAGGCCATTGTTAATACTCGAACGAAGAAAGAAAAAAGCGACAAAAATGAAGAGAAGAAGAAGAGTAAAAAAAAAAAAAAACACCCAACCAAATCTATCTGTAAGTAGCTTATCAAAAAAAGTTCTACACAAAAGAGGTTTCAGGTGGAAAATTTTGTAAACTTTTTCAATAACACGATAAACTGATATAGTCGAGTGAAAATTTTAATATAAAAAAATATCCATAATTTATCGATCGCATTGATTACATTTTCATTTCGCCACAAAGCGAAAACATTAAAAAAAGCAATAATGAAATTTTCATCTATTCCAAATGGTAAATATTTACGTAGATACTAGGTAGATTTTAGATATACCTATTTTGTTCAGACTCAGGTGCAGTAGGTAGCTAGGCACTACAAGCGAAGCAAAACCTCTGAAGAATTTTTGTAATTCAGTTAGCTACCTACTTCGTTTGTTGTATATGCTAACGTTTTCTTTATACTCGTAACATACTCAATATTTTCTGCCACAGACGAATTGATATTTTCCATTTACTGAAGTGTTCGCCGTATTTCTTGTATATCAAAAAGCAAATATTAAAATAGTACTCCTCTGCGACGTACAAAAAGCTTTTGCTCTTCTTACCTACAATAGGTAAGATCTAGGTACTTTCAAACATCAATTTTCTTAAAACGAATTACAACTTGAAAAATTCAATATTATCTCTTTTAAAAGAGAAATATCTACCTATTGAATGTCAAAATCATCGCTTTTGTATCATTTTCAATAATTAAGTAGGGAAAGTAAACCATCTATCGAATTCCTATTCTTTCCCTTTTCATATGGTACCAATGAAAAGTATTCCCTAAAACTGACAGAAATGAAATTAAGGGTAATTAGCATTGAAAAAAATGACGTGGTTGATCGTATCATGGTCCATTAAACCAAATTCTATAAAGGAGAAGTGCAATTACACTACCACGCCTTCTGAACCTGATGCGAGAAAAAAATTATTCGAATAGGTTCAGTTGATAAATAATCAATTTCAATAATTTGTATTTTCAATTCAGGAAAAACGTCTAAAATTTCTCAAACGAAAATAGAGAAAAATTGAATAGTATAATTTTTATGGACAATATTTTTTCGACGAAGTCAACGTCCTCTACTTGGGTAAATTTTGGTCATTTGAACGATACTTCTTTTAAAAATTCGATAGGCAACTTTTTCGTCGCATACGCATAATTTTTGCATACCATTGTGTGGCGAGTGGTTTGCTCAACTTGAAAATTCCAGTACAAATGAATACTGTTTGAATATGAAAAAATTGCCCAACTTGAAAACTGAAGAGATAAATTAAAAAAAATATAAAATTTTAAGTATTACAATGGCTAGGAAGTGTAAAACCGAACAAATTTTGTCATGTTTATTTTTCGTCTAATCGAAAAATTGAAGGGGCTATTGATGCATATTAAATTTGAAAAAATTCGGCAAAAAAATTAAGAATTACAATGAATGGTATAATGCTGCCGCAGAAGTCATGGAAATCGAGACATGTGTTAGCAATTTAGCATAGATCTATAGTACACGTAGAAGTGAATTCAACGTAGCCGCTGGAAATCCAACTTTTCCCCAAAGGTGGCATAGTACAAGCACCTAAAAATTGAACAAATGAGCAAGTTCAAATTTCGGTCTAACCATCAATCCAAAACGTGGACCTTGTAGACAACAATTTTTCCTATAGATTTTGTCATTTACACATTTTGTCTATCTTCATTATTGAAGGTGTAGCATTTGTTTGAATTTTATAAATCCCTTCAAATAATTAAGATAGGCAAATTTGGTATATATTCAAAAATGTTGCAAAAGTTGTCTACAACAAAGCCCACTATTCAAAATCATGATTTGAGCAAAGTTTTCACTCTCAAAATTCAACATGGGAAAGGAGCAATGCGACAATACAAAATTCTGAAAAAATTGCTGAAATTGAGGTTTTTTTGGATAAAAATTTTTTCTGCAAATTTTGTTATATACACAATTTGTCCATCTTCATTGTTGAAGGGGCAACATTCGTTTGAATTTTATGGGTCCCTTCAAATAATCAAGATAGGCAGATTTTGTAAATGACCAAAAATGTTGCAAAAAGTTATCTATTACGAGTTACACCATTCAAAAGCACGATCAAGACAAATCTTTGTTTTCAAAATTTTACATTAATCGAATTATTCTCCCCCTCCCTCTCATTTAAAAATTTTGGGAATGAAAAATTTGTTCTAATGTTGGTTTTGAATAGTGGATCTTGTAGTAGAAAATTTTTGCAATACTTTTGGTAATAACAAAATTTGCCTTTCTTAAATATTTGAACGGGCTCATAAAATTCAAACGAATGCTGCACCTTCAATAAAGGAGATAGACAGAATATGTAAATGACAAAATTTGTAGAAAAAATTTTTGTCCGTAAGCTGCGCTACTCGGATTGATAATTGGATCGAAATTTTGAAATTGCTCATTTGTTTAATGTTTAAAGCCTCTTCTTTGGGGAAAAGTGGAGCTTCGAGCGGGTACGTTGAATTCACCTCTATGCATACTATAGTAGATCTATGTTAATACCTAACTCGATTTCCACGAGTCCTGAGGTAGGCTAGCAGAACAAATTTCGCTCTATTCCCTTTTTGCTCAATGTGAAAACTGAAAGAGCTATGAAACATTTTTTTTACTGAAAACTACCTGATGGTTGACACAAAATGTATTGACAGCTCCTTCAGTTTTTGTGTTGGGCAAAAATTGTATAAAATCAACTTTGTTCTACTTCTAATGTATTATTCATTTTTTTCTGTTCAACTTGTATCAACAGTTCCTTCAATTTTCAAGATAGGCAACTTACTCATATAACTTTTTTTTTTGACTATACCCCCGTTATACCCGAATTACATGTTCAGCAGATTACTAATCAGGCATCCTATATAAGTTTGATGGCCAGTGTTGCCATACGTGTTGGTATGACGATGACAGATCATAAAGCGACCACCCAACCTGAAAAATGTCAATAGTAAAAATGGTCATTATCATAAAATCAATATGTCTACTAATTTTGATTAATTGTATGATGAGAATTTATCTGATGAAATGCTTTTCACGTTGTGTTGAAAATCTGAGTAAAAATTGCATACGTTTCTTCAACGATCAACCTTATTTCTAAGTTTTCCCTTTTCTGGTTTATTCGAACACTTTCGAGTCCTTGACAACCGAACAAAATTGTGTTCGCATTTTTTTCATAAATTGAATACAAATTAAACACATTTCTTTTCTGGCAAGTTTCCAAGGTATTTTCGCCATTTTTAGCTTCATTGGGCAACTTTCAGGCGGCTAGAAAACCAAACAAGTTGTATTTACGTTATGTTCGTGAATACGATTTAAATACATTTTTTCCTGGTTTATCTGCCCAAAATTCAAGATTTCATGCACTTTGGAATGTAAAAAAAATCTCTTGCAATCGAGAACGATCAAGTGATGAAGTTTATTAGGGCTATTGAATCTTTATAAAGTAAATCGCCAGATTTTTACAACTATCGGCCACCTGTTTTTTCATACTTATATCCTTCATTATTTCGCTACAATTGTAATTTTTGAAAGTAAATCACCATATTGATAACTGGAACCAATTGCGTTTTTTTTTTTCATGTGGCATATGGCTTTTTCACAGTTCGTTTAAAAATCAAAATGAAAATTTACTAATAAATCATTGGCGTTCAACGAACCATATAAAAAGCGTAATTTTTTCAACGTTGCGAGCATTATTTCTGAAAAAAAAAAAATGAACTCGTTACAACCATCAAGTTTTTAATTTCACCCTTGAAAAATCTATCCGTTTATAACGTCGGCAAAATAAATTCCGCTGCAAAAAATCCAACGAATACCAGCCTCGGCCTGCCTTTAACGAAATCGTAATATAACGAAACGCGTTGACCATTGAAAAGAACGATTTTCACGCCGTTTTCGTCGACGCGGCGGAGAATACAAATTGTACTCTTAACCTCGACATTATAATTAAAAAACACTTACAAAATAAAACAAAAGATTGAAAACATTTTTGCCGAAATAGAAAAAAAAAAAAGAAAAGAAAGAAAGAAAAGCTCGGCAGAGCCGAAGCGCTGAGTGAATATGCGAGAGCGATGTTCTACTCGCAAAAAACTTTTTAATGAAAATGTTCGCCTTGCAGGTCGTTCATTATTATATGGCGGGCGTTTATATTTCAGCAGAAAAATCTCGATTTAATTGTAATTTAAATTTTTTTTTCCAACGTGTGCGTGAGTCAAGTTAAGGTTCGTTGTACATTGTATTACGTAGGTAAGTATATTACCGAGACTTGCTACATATAAACAGTCGTCTTACTAGTTGGTGCGGTATTTCAGATAACTCAGAATATTCTCGCCGATAAAGCGAAAAGTTGGGTAAAACTTAAAACTTCCTAACGTGCAGGTTCGAGCCAAAATTCTAAAACATTGCGCTAACTTTAAATGTAACCCAGTCGCAATCACACATTTCACTAACACTTTTCCCTATAGATTTTCCATTTTTCGTGCGAAACGTAAATAACACGTCCAATTCGGCTAAAATCGCGCCATTTTGTTTTAAAATCATTTCATATTACGCTCGTTTCCGTCCTCGATATTTATAACGCCAGCCCGCAAAGGTGGAAGTTACGCGTGTAAAAATTTCATTATGAGAAAGCACTCTCTTCTTTCAACTTAATCTCATGATGCGTTTGATATGAAACTTACCGTGTAATATATTTTTTACCTCTCTTACTAGCTTCGTTGCGCTATTATTTATCATATCTTTCTCAACGAACTGGTAATATTCGAAAGACATTTTATGAATGGTAAATAACACGTACACGTACACGTACGCGTATTTAACAGCGATTGCGTAAATTATATACTTAATTTTCTAAAAAGCCAAATACGTGTGATACTTTCATTTGTACCGACACTGCATTGCAAAGTGGTTGAATTTGTTTTATCATTGTGTTTATCTCAGTACAGCATCAATTATTTCCTAACGTATTATCATTTTCATATCTCATCAGATACTTATTTCTCTAGATACGTTTCCAAATCATTATATCTACATAGGATGAAATTTCTCGCGTTCTCAATGATTTTTTTTTCATTAAATATACCGCGTGTCTCGCATTAATCTCCCTTCCCTTATACCAGTGATAGGTCTACTCACGAGACTTACATGTAGAATGATTTGCATACCCAAAAAATCGAAAGTACTGAGATATGACACTTTCAAAATTTCATTATTACCCAAACTTGCTGCTCACTTTGAAAATTCATAGAAAAAAAATCAATAATCATAAAAATTTGCTGTTTGCTCTAAAATCTATTGCACATCTTCGTGTGTGTGTGTGGTATAAAAATCAAGAGTGAGGGTGAAGTAGTTTCTAAAATATGATAAAATTAATACAAAAAAAATGACTAAAAATTCAGTCAGTCTTTTCTTAATTTTTTGTGTATAACTTTTATAAAAGCTTTGTGAGCACCTCATCAAAAAATTTTAAAATGAAGGTTAAAATACCTTCAACTTGGGATGGTAGCTGCAAGGGTTACACTTATACAAAAAAAAATATCAGCTAAAAAAATATTTGGTAATTTTTGGACAAAAATAGGAAAAACAATCTCATTTTGAAGGTAAATGTGAGAGAAGCAAAACGATTGCAGCACAATGCAATGAATATAAGTGAGCGACTGTGGTAAAAAAATTAAGAGTGGGAATGAAGTGATTTGCAAGTTGTGACGACCTGTGTGTAAAAAAATTTAGTTCAAAACATTCCATTGTTTTAGTATTTTATGAATCAGGTACAAATTTTTAGTCGTGTTTTTTTTATTTATTTTTTCATATTTTACGAACCACTTCAACGCCACTCTTGTTTATTTTACCATACATACTCTTGAGTATACGGCCGCACTAGGGAAGATCACTTTTTGCAAATTTTGGAAAATTGACAACGGGTGGGGCTTAATAGTTATCAAATGATTTCAAACTAAGGTGGTAAAATTTTGGCCCTCAAAATTCAAATTTACCTTCCACAGCGGAAGCTCAAAGCTAAAAAATACCAGAAATTTTCAAAAATTATATAAAAAAATTTTTGAAAAATTTTGTCAAAAATGAGTTTATACTGTTTTTTATATCCAAAATAATCAATAACGATAATTTTCCATCTCTATCCTTTTGTGGAGGGAAACCAGAAAAACACTATTTTTCATACTTTTTGAAATATTTCAAAATATTTGTAATCGGAGAAAAATTCAATTTTGAAAAAATTTCAGTTGAAATGAGTCTAATACAGTCATTTTAACTTTTCGATACCATTTCCGGTGATGTCTTTAAATATCTTCATTTTATGACAAATGTGTCGATTTCCTTGATTTTAATTTTGTAGAAGTGAAAAAAAGGCCTGTGATAAAGGGCTACACTACATCTATTTCAATTGAGATTTTTTCAAAATTGATTTTTTTTTCGATTTAAAATATTTCAAAAAGTGTGAAAAATAACGTTTTTCTGGTCTTCCTCAAAAAGAGGGTAGGGATGAAAAGTTATAGTTGCTGATTATTTTGGGTATAAAAAACAGTATTAAACCCATTTTTAATCAAATTAAAAAAAATATAATTTTTAAAAATTTTAGGATTTTTTTTAGTTTTGAGCTTTTGCTGCGAAAGTTACTTTTGAACTTTGAGAGCTAAAATTTTTACCACCTTAGTTTAAGGTCATTTGAAAACTATTAAGCATTATCCATTGTCAATTTTGCGAAATTTCCAAAAATCGATCCACATTAGTATGTGTTTTACAGTAAACAGTGCATTTTTATCATCATTAAATTTTTTTTCGATTAATTTTCAAAATCAACGGCAGGTTTGGACGAAAATGAAATTTTGAAAATAGCAGAACTCATCCGTTTTGATTTTTTGGGCATGATAACCATTAAACATGTAAGTCTTACAAGTTGACTTATCTTTGGTATAAGTGAAGAGAAGTTAACGCAAAACAATTGGTACAGCTTTAATAAGAGGAGTACAAATAGTCAATCAATCGAAATAAAAATTTTAAATACAGACTGAAATTTTCATAATTTCCAAGTTGGTAGTCAAGTCTACGGGAAAAAATCCTTTTCTAAAGTTGAAAATTACTGGCACGAATGAGAAAGTGAAAAGCGCCTACTTTTCTTATTTTAATCGCGAATAATTTGGAACGAGGTCGAAAAGTTGGTTTTGAAATTTTTCGAATTTAACGAAAACAGAATTTTTTGATAGCCCACATCAGTACCTTACTTAATTTTCTAAAACTTCTCAATCAAGTCGATTCATTCGATGTTTCAATATCTGAAGTTTATTTTTTTCCTTTTCCTTTTTTTTTCAATTCTAAACTAACGTTCATGGCGAAAAAAAATTAAGTACTCGTTTTTAATTAAACGATTTTCCTAAGTAATCTAAAAATAACACGAATACAAAAATTATAAAAAATTTTATCTCCGATCGACCTTCGATGATTGAAACTTGGTGCGAAAACTTCCTGTTAATTATAAAACTTAATTATATTTTCAAAGTAGGCTCGTTGTAAAAATCAAAATTAGGTACACATTTTTAATTCGATGAAAAACTTTTAGAAAGCGGTCTTTTTCTTCATCTATATCGCTCGTTATTTTTTCCTTTTACAATTAAACAGGAACGTTATAAAAAATAAGGTAGATATTAAAGGTATATGAAAGTATAAATTTTAGACAGAAAATCAAGAACCATTTGTAATTTGTAGTTACACTTTTCACTAAGACATAAGAAAGATCTAAGAACTTGTTAATTTTGAAATAAAGGGTACGATTTATTGAAAACAAAAAAATAACCCAGCAGATAACTAGTTTTAGAAATGCTAAAATTTAATATAGGTAAGCTATATCTACCTAACTATGCTTGTTAATTACGAAAACTAAAATCTTAAACTTTGAAAATGGCACAAGCCAAATTCGTGAACATTGAATGTTTGTACAATCTGCAAAGCCCAGCGATATCAAGTAACAAGAAAATAAAACTTTCGGACCTTTACAACGAAAACAGTAGGTATACAATTCGTGAAACGAGCAACATTTCTTCAAATGCTATTGTAGTACAAGACGTAAAATCTGAACAAGAAATGTAAAACATTTTCTGCCCTGTAAAATTCACGGTAAACGAGAAAATTGATTTTTTCAGCCATTCGAATTTTCCCCAAAAAATTCGCCTTCACGATAAACTTGAAGGTGAGAATAACAAGGTCGTGCGATAATTCACAGAAAAAGGTGGCAATGGAACCTTTTATTAATTTTTTATTTTTCGAGGAATCAGTCATCTGATCAATTTATTACAACGTTATTTTTAATTTATTGTCAACTGGAAACTTTCGTGAAAAAAAAAAAATATTCCTACTTTGAAAATTTAATCGCATTTTTTCATTTTTTTTTTGCATCAGTTTTTTTCTCAATAGTCCATGATTTTTCATTTTTTAACATTTATGTATATATTTTTTCGTCGCTGGGAAGCAACCTTCAAGTTAGCACCCGGGCCATTGAGTGCGGGTGTACTGCTACTCATTTTGAAGATTTTTTGTAGGGAGCTCATATCATAACTATTTCAAATTAAAAAATTGAAAATTTTTAATTACATTTTTTATACGTATATCGTCACAGTTTGCAAACCACTTCTTCCCTAATCTTGATTTCTTTACCACAGTCACTCACTTGCTTCTCTCACATTTAACTTCAAAATTAGAATTTTTCCTGTCCAAAAATTACTAAATATTTTTTTTCAACCTATATTTTTTCTCCCTAGAAATGCAACCTTCAGGGTTACCACCCATACCATTGAGTTGAAGATGTTCTCCCGTTCATTTGAAAATTTTTTAATAAAGTGCTCATAATGGCTTTTTCAAAAGTTATTCACAAATAACTAAAAAAGTTACAAATTTTAAGTCATGTTTTTTTGCATTTATTTTGTCATATTTTACGAACCACTTCACCTCCACCACGTTATGTTTTAGATCAAACGGCGAATTTTTATCATCATCAATTTTCTTTCCATGAATTTTCAAAGTGAGCGACAGGTTTGGGTGAAAATGAAATTTAAAAAATAGTATATCTCAGCCCCTTCGAATTTTTGAGTATGCTAACCATTATACATGTAAGTCTCATGTGTTGACCTATCTCTGGTAGAAGGATGGAGAGATTAATGCGGAACTCCCGGTACATCTAGGCCTTATGTTTCTGCTTTTGTTTCTGTTTCTCAGCTATAAATATTATGGTGGATATTAATCAAACTCACGGCAGTAGCTGATTTAAGAAATGAAACCCGATTATATGAAATTTTATGTCCTTATTTCAAAGAGGAATGGAGCTATGAGTCCTCAAAGTAGGGTCACTTTTATAAAAAAAAAATCTAGTTTTCGCCATCTGGGGGTCATAGAGGTTAAGAGATACAATTTGAGTTTCTACGTTTACCTAATCCTCGACTCAATTTCGATTCGATCCGAGACCTTTTTTGGTTTTCTATCAAACAGTTAAAAAGTTACAGATTGCCGAAAAACGCTTTTTTAGCTCAGAAAAGTAGTTTTGGATCGAAATAGTTCAATAGTTTTCCACAGATGCGCTGCAAATCTTAATAATTAATTAAGGTTGAAAATGTTTCCTTTCTTTAAGAACAAAATTTCACAGCACAGTGACCTAAAATGTTAATTACAAATTTACGAGTTTCTGAGAAAAAAAAAAAAAAAAAACGACTTCAACCGGCCAAAATCGAAAAAACTTCAAAAATCAATGAGAAAGTGATAAATTGAGATACCTGAGCATGATGTTTTCAGATCCTTAAAGAGATGTGTAATTCTGAGGTCATTTGCATCCAAGCTGAATTCTCTCTGGGTGGCCTCTACATAGTCATACATTGTAGCATTCATCAAAGGCAAATTCTTTCGTGTACTTTGTAATGGATATTATTTTTTACAAAGTTCAAACTTTACTAAAGCTCGCCTCCTTTACCTCAATAAATTTCTCAATTTGTACGCTAAATTAGGCTATAGTTGCACAAATGGAAAGGGTCTATGCAGTTCACGTCGAGGACGGAAATCAAATTAACAAAATGATCATAAGTGCGGTTAAATACGTAGATAGTGATAAAATACCAACGTAAAGGGCTACTTCAATTACGATGTTGAAAGTATTCGCCAGTATGCACCGATGCGGCACGTCTAGGAGAGGAGAAACAGTCGAACAGTAGGGTGGTATGGTTAGGGTAGGTAGGTAGGTAGGTAGGTAGGTAGGTATTCGCGCTTATATAAACTATAAATATTTCATGACATTCGAAGCGTGTCGCAATTTTCCAGCGTAGACAAGAAAGAGCAAACAAATGACTGAAATTACAATAATTCCGGTCCAATTCATGCAGTCTGTAAATTACTGTAAACATTAGGTAAGGACAGGCGATGCGCACAACAACGGGAGGAGTAGGACGGCGGAGTAGTCGCGTCGCGAAATAAACGGACGGTAGGCCTTATAACGTGACGCGTTTGCCGATGTAATTAGAGGAGCATAAATTTCGGCCGTTAAAAAACTTCGTTAAAGTTAAAAGTGGACTATTTCCGTTGTCTGCTGACGTCAGCAAAAATACGACGAGAGCATAACGGCGCGGCGCTTTTGCTTCGTTATGCCAGGAGACAAATATAGTGTAACACAAAATCTACGTTTACAATTGACGGCGACCTCTTGTTATATCAGCTGTTACCGACTGCTCACCCCCTCACCCCGGCCTTCTTTTAGCTCCGCTGAAAACCCTTTCGCACATCCGCACTTTTTCTTCCATGCTTTTTGGAGCGTGTGCCCTGCTCGTTCGATTCTCTATTTTTTCTTTTTTTTTCTTTTTTTTTTTTTGCTCTTCTTCACAATTTCCGGGGTTCAATAAATGTGACGCTTCGCCTTCTTCGTCTTCTTCTACTTCGTCTACTACTACACTTTTTTTTTTTCGAAAGGCATGAAAAATTCTCGACTAAATTTAAAAACCTTTTTCGCTTTGATCACATCTTCATATAAGAAAGCGAGTTTTTAGCATGATTTGCGTTGAAATTCTTTAAGCCGAATACATCCCGGCCTGTATATCTCACATTCATCATTAAATTTTCCAGCTTTTATTTGGCTACTTGCTGAGTATTTCTCTTTATATAGTGTCTTCGTTATCCGATTTAGGTCTACTACAACGTTTTCAACGCGGACCAATTTTTACGTTTATATCTTTAAAACGCTACATTTAATACTGCGCGCTATTAACTCGCAAATCTAAGCTGTTTTCAACCAGAGACCGTTTGTTCGTCGTTCAAATATTTCAAAAGAAAAGACGAGGACGACGACGACGACGTTATGTAATTGAGTTAAGTAAGTAAGTTTTGATCAGAACATTCTTAAGATACTTTTCGTTTCGCGACAAAACTTGCGTAATGCAATGTAAAACGAAATAAATAATGCCAGTTGCGAATACGAAATACCTACTATAACGTAAGTTCACTCCGTTTTCACATTTCATTTAGTTTATCGAGATGAACGAGCAGAACATGAAAATAAAACCGAAATTTGCCTTATATTACGCTGTCTAATACACGCAACTTCCTAACGAAATATCGTAAATAAAATATCTACGCAAGACTATACTATACCTATACATACCTAGTACCTACGTTGCGTATATCGAGGATGGAAATTTTTTATACACAACGTTTGAAATACGAGTTGATTTTCGATAACGAAAATTTTAAATTAAAACTTTCCCATAAATATGATAAAAATAGCGATAGATGTATTGGTATAGAGATAAATAGCTACCTATTTTATTTCATTTCAGAATTATAAACTTCGCTTTCGAGCTTTCGATTCAAATTGGAATATTTGAAAAATAAGCTGATGCCTCATTTACCTGTACCGTTAGGTGTTTGCCTCTTTTTTGTACCATAGACCGCCAATGAATGATTCCACCATCGTCGAGATAATTGATTAATTAAATGTCCGCCGGTAGAAAGCTTATCGGTTCAATTTAATATTTTGTGACAACATCTGCAAACATTGGAGCCTAAATTGAAAAAAAAGAAAAAAAAAAGAAAAAACAAACAGCCTACTTCCAAAGTCAACTAACAGATACTGTGGAAGCTTTTTGATTTACTTCAATAAATGAAGAATGTCGAAATATTCATACTTCTTTCTCCGCTAATTTAATTATATTAAAAATCTAATTTTAAAATATTTATAAGTACAGGGTGTTCCGTCTTGGTAGTACCACCTTTATACCATAAATAAAGCAACTCAAGTTGGATACATGTAGCATGTGTTACGTATTCAAAACATTGCAGGGACTGTGCCATAGGCATTCGAATTTTTTATTTATTTAAAAACTAAAAATGACAGAGATGTCTATTGTACACCAAAATAACGCAATACAAAGTAGTGTTTCAGTAAAAAAAATTAGGGGCATAGATGATGTGGTTCGTGAAATATGACGAATTAAATGTCAAAATATGTTTGAAAATTTTTAAAATTTTTAATATTTTTGTTCATAATTTTTTAAAAAACTCTTTAAAGTACCAGATTAGAAAATTTTTCTTGAAGTGACTGGGTACGTACCACCCCCCCCCCCAATCACTTGACATAATTACATTTTCTCTAACTTGTTTAAATATTCTAAAAAAATTGTTTTGTTAAATTTTTTTTTTTTTTTCAAAAAAAATTTTAGTAAATATTTTAATAAAGGAGCGTATTTTGCTAAAATTTATTTTTCATTGAAATTTGTTTGGAAAAAGGAAACAAATTTCAGCAAGACAATTTTTTCCAAAAATATCTAAACAAGTTGGAGAAAATTTGATTATGCCAAGTGGTGGAAGGAACCGTGTTACGTCGAGAAAAATTTTTTAGTTGGTACTAAAAAGAATTTTTTTAAAAGTTATGAACAAAAATTTTAATGATCTATCTCTGATATTTACGAAGTAAAAAAATATTGAGAAAGTGCTAATCATGGACTATAATTTACTAGAAATTAGAGAGTCAGCAAAACTATAGACAAATTCGTGGTTTGAATTACCGCATTACAATGCAAAATATTCATTTTAATCCTTAATGGTGATTTTCAAGTGGTCACGATGTACCTATACCCTGCAACCATAAATGGTTATAATGTACATCATAGCCATTACACAAATTTCTGCTTCACTTACACATTCCCTAATAAGTTGAAACGCCACAGCAACCAAAATTTTAAAGATAAAATTCGCCTGAAATTCAAGTGTGTTTTCTTCCACACAAAATAATCTTCTGAACATTTACAATTTTTTTTTCCATTTTTAAGGAAAATAACACCTACATCTCAGCACCTGCCTCCTTAAAATTCTTTGAAAAGTTTACTTGATACGTCCGAACAGTACGCATTTCAGTAGTTCTTGCTCGAAGGGGGAGTGAAAAAAAGTTGCAAGATGAAGTTATAAGAATGTGGGAAAATCTTCAGATGTACCCTCCCTTATAAAATTTCTAGATGTGCGTATGTGTGCTGTAGTAGATTACATGAAACCAAAAAAAATTCATTATTGTTTTTTCGTTTTTCTGAATGTTGAAAATCATAATGCATAAAAATTACAGAAATCGCATACTATCAATTTTTTATAATCAAATTGAAATTGAAATGAATTATTTTATCATTTCGAAAGTTAAAATTGCTGATAGTAATTCCTACCACACGGATCCATTAAGGTTCTCAACCCCTTCCAATATGAAAATCGACACAACGGTTTTAAAAACCGTGTATGCGCCGATCCTTCCCAACTACATTTTGTGAAATTGAGAGAATGAAATTTCACATTTTCATTCCCTTCGTGATGTGAAATTTTTCTCTATTCCATTAATTCAACAGAAATCATTTTCTAGTATTCATTCATCATTCAGACGTTATTTACTCATGGTACATGCCATCGTGACATTGAATTCAATATGTCTCAGTAATCTATCAGACAGCTAGAACAATATGCCAAGATCAGTAATGCAATGAAACAAAACTACCACCTTTATGAGCATACCATATGCATACCAGTAACCTACGAATACAGATATTCATTATGAATGACGAAATCTTCATTCTTTAATCGATTATTGTATCAGGATAGTATACCAATATGGGTATTTAATACTTTACCACACGTTATAATATTCAACTAAATTTAAAAATAAACCATGAAAAATATCATAACTTTTGCACCATCTTGCTCAACATTTTTTTTTACTACCCTATTCAAAAACTAAGACTACTGACCTGACCTTGACCCCTGTTTTTCCATAAACAATTTCACACGTCAAACTGATAACTTTTCACAAATTATTTGAAGTATATGTGTTCCCTTTGTGATTATGAGCCAATTTAATGAAACGCATTTTTACGGCGAACCGAGTAGGCAATTTTATTAACTTTTATACTAATGATTGAGAACAGTGACTATCATAACAGGGGTTTAATTAAGAATTCAATAAAAAACTGATTTGTCAAAGAACAATCTTCCAATTTATCACAACTTTTAAACAAATTCCAATTCAATTTCATTATTTTTACCTACTGTTGGAACGGATTAGAATCCTATATAATTTGAGTAAGGTTGATCTATCAGATCCGTAACGAGTGTGAGTTAATTTCTTCGGGAGATTTATTTTGGAAAAGCAGTTTTGTCTCACTTGAGTTAGTTGTTGATTCCAGGATAGTTTGTTGTCGAAGGTTAAGCCGAGGTATTCAACTGATTCGGAAAGTGGAATTTGATTTTGGCCTATGGAGATATTAAGCGTTTTAAGACACTCGTTTTTTCTATACAAAATGTATTACTGCAGGTTTGGTAGACGACATTTTTAAACCATTCTGTGATGAAGAATATTTTCATTATTGATATTTAATTCAACATGATTTTTCATAATTAATACCAGGTGTTTCGTATTAACTTCCTTTCCCTTACACCAGTAATACATCTACTCATGAAACCTACACGTGTGATGGTTAGCGTAGAGAAAAATCAAAGGGGCATTTCATTTTCGCCCAAACCTGTCGCTCATATTGAAAATTTAAAGAAAAAAACTAATAATGGTAAAAATTCACTTTTTGCCCTAAAACATAGTCTATAATCTCGAGTATGTGTGATGTACAGATCAAAAGTGGGGGTGAAGTGTTTCGTAACATATGGAAAAATAAATACAAAAAACATGACTTAGAATTTGTACCTTTTTTTCAGTATTTTGTCAATAACTTTCGAAAAAGCCATTATAAGCGCCTCATTAATAAATTTTAAAATGAAGGGGAGAGCACCTTCAACTCAGTGGTTGGGATGGTTACTCTGAGTGCAGCATTTATATGAAAAAAAGAACTGTCAATTGAAGAAAAAAAAATGTTTAGTCACTTTTGAACACAAACATAGAAAAAATCTAATTTCGAAGGTAAATGAGAGAAAAATATATTGGATGTTATAAAATGAAAAATCATGTACTTTTAAGAAAAAACTGAATAGATTGCAAAATTTTATATATTTTTTCTCTGTCAGGTAGCAACCGTCAGGGGTTCTGCTCAGGCAATAGAGTGCAGGGTGTACTGCCATTCATTTTAAAAAATTTTTAGTGTGAAGCTCATAATGACTTTTTCAGAAAGTACACCAAAAATAACTGAAAAATTGGAAATTTTCAACTATAACACTTATATCATCACAGTTTACAAACCACTTCATCCCCCACTCTTGATTTTTATACCACCTATACCTGAGAGTATATGTATGCTGTGTTTTAGAGCAAACAGCGATTTTCCGGAAATTTTTAAAATAGCATATCTCAGCCCCTTTGATTTTTTGGGTATGCTAACCATTATACATGTAAGTCTTATGAGTTGACCCATCACTGGTATAAGGAAAGGGATGTTAGTGCGAAACACCCGGTACAAGTATGAATTAATACATTACTTTGATGCGGTATTGTATGATAGCTACATTCATCAGTGTGTTGATAAAAAAATGAACGTAATCAAAGGTATTAGAGAAAATGAAAACGCGTTAAAAGCGTCAAAGTGATTAAAAAACTACTACGAAACGAAATATAATAACGTTCGAAATGAAAACGAGCAAGTAAGTACATATCATAATGAATAATACATACAATAAATTTTCAAAACATAAATACGAGTTTATTATACAAAATGTCAGCGAAACTTTCATACAATATCTAATAGCTTCCTCTTAAATAATGTAAAAAGCATAATAGAAACTCGTCATTTTAATTTTGCCATTTATTCCAAAGCATACCTAGCTACCTACTACCTAGCACCTATAATGCATTTATGAAATGACGTCATCGTTGAAATGAAACAAAAACTCGCGTTGGGAAATACTCATTTATGCGATACAACATACCTACTTACCTACCATACATCGGTACATATACATATACCTACACGAAGTACTTTTCTTCATTAATACTACAAATAGGTATGTATACGTATTGCATTGGTAGAGAGGTACTAAGGGTAGATAATATGGCAGATGCTTATCCAGATACAGCGACGAGACGAAAACGTTAAAAGTTAATTAATTCTCATCGTCTTAATGATAAACAATTGAAAATTCACTCATGGATGACATACCGAGAAGGCAATGAGGTCGTATAAGAACATACGCGAGTGTCGCTACCTCGCACGTCTAAAAGTATATCAGAAGCAGCAAATTGTATAGTAGCTTGAAGTTTTTCCACCTATACAGACAAATTGGTGAAAATCACAAATGATAAATGGATATTAGCGGTAAGCTTGAATACTAATAACATTTGGCTGAAACGATCGATCATTTGAAATGTTCTTCGAAGAGAAATACGATTGAATCGCAAGTGACAGGTGAACACGTTTGATATTAATGATGAGAAGAATTTCTATACGCGACTCGATCTTTCACGCATAATCGACTCAATTGACAGCGGCCTTTTTTACTTCGCTGAAATTTTAATACACACATACCTATACCTACATAGTTTGCGCGTAGACTAAGTTAGTAAGCGAATACATATTGTATAGACTACTCTGCTCGTGTTATATGCATATGTAGTTGACTATGTACTACGAGTATTTACTATCACCATAGTACCTACCGTACAGTAACTGCGTATTTACCTCTACACCTGCTACACATACCTATTCGTATGTAGATGTATACGTATTGAAAGTCTTCAACTTACACGAGCACTTATCTCGGTCAATATTTTAATTTAAGGATTTCTTTTTTCTTTCGCTTTCTCTGTTATACTCTGTAAAATAAATACGTACGTACGTTGGCTGACAAGATGAAAAGCAACGCTTAATTACGCTCGCCTTTGGTGCGCGATTCATCAAGTGCGGTATATCAAATAGATATACGTATACTATAAGTACGAATATTATACGCGAAAACGTTATTCTCGGCGTTTTCATTTAATGAAAGATATTATTTCTGAAAGATAAACGCAAATGTACAAAAAGCTTACATTAAGACCACGAACCAAGCGTACGGGACAGGGTGGCTCGGCACGTCGGCGTAAATTCCGCTGAAACGAATCAAACAATAGGCGCTGGATTTTTACCTCATTTCCCTTTTGTTTCTTGTAATGTGGTTTTTGAAAAAAAAATCGATAAATGCTTAGCTGCGGCCAACATTTCAAAAGTAAAAATATAGGCCAAATTAACGACTATACGCGACTAGGACGACGACGACGACGGCGATGACGACGACGATGACGACGACGACAACCACGACGATGGTCGGACTGGCGGTGTTAATTTTGCGTGGTAATTGCGAATAAAAGCGTGAAGAAGAACGCATCGTGTCACCTCACGTCACGCGTTTTCATTACCTACGTCGGTGGCTGGCTAAGATTATGATGGTATAATAAACGTGCAAACTGCTCGTGTCGAGGAAATAGCGAGGAAAAAAAAAGTTCGCTTAGGATACCTCTAGTTAGTTATATAGATAAACGGGACCCGGGGGGTGTCAGCCACACAACAGCTACAATAACGTTGGTAGATTTACAAAGGTCTCCGGAGAACGGAAATATGACTTTTTTTTCCCTCGTCAAAATGTCGCCTCTTGTAAAAATTTTACGCTCTCTAGATAATCTTTTATCACTTTTATTGGCGAGCTTTTGCAAAATTAATTGATCTTACTCTGTCATTCTCTCAGGCGAATTTAACCACCAAGCTGCATTTGTTCAGATAAAAACACGACCGTGACCGCCGCGTCGAGCCGCTAAAACTGCGTACAGACCGAACACCGAACTTATGAAATATTTTACCTTAACGTAGTTGTATAACGACGGTGTACTTCGGATGAGCCGCTTTTACCTAATGTTTGTTTTGAACGTCGTCGTTGTAAGTAAACCAGAACACGAGTACTTATAGTCCTGTAGGTGGGCGATTACGTTTAACAGTAATTACCGGCTTTGTCGGCGTCTTCAACGAGCTCAAAAACTCCACAACGGTGGTAAATAAATGAGCTTGTTATCGTCATTTTTTTTTTTTGCTACCCTTCGCTTCGTCGTGAACCGCTGTGTTATGAGTACTTACTACTTGTTTTTTAACTATACTTTTTGTTTCAATTTACCAACGAAAACAGGTACCTAGGTATATAACTACATTTCAAGGTTTTTAAAATGCAAAAAATATGTTCAAAAATTGTTACGAGCTTTCGGTCGAATTTTTTCGACGAAGGTAAAGCTACGTTCCAAAAATGGTCTTAATAGTCTTCTAGGACCCCAAAACGGATTTCGTTGATATCATCCCTCTCCATCCCCCGTAGATCAATGGTCTGTAATAACCTGGTTTCCATCGACAGCATAGCATAGAAAATCAGGCTAAAAAAATCAAGTAAATTGCTGCTAAAAGCGAAATTAAAGAAAAGGAATTTCTTCAGCGAATCTCTTTTTCAAAGACCTTTTTTGTAACAAACGGTTTAATCGAATAAAAATTAACGCAATAAATGTATCACGAACCTAGCTCACAAACTTTTTATTAGAGTAATGTAAAACCAAGCCAATTGGGTCAATTAAAGGAATCCTTTGTGCACGAATGAGGCTCGATTGGGACACGCTAATGATATAACTGTAGGTACTTATGTAAATTATTCAAATGTCAATAAAGGAATTCGGTATTTGTATGTATTACGCGACCGCGACCATAACGTGCGATTTTTACAATTTTCATCGCATCTTTACACTAAATTCACTAAAGCGATAAATTCTACCATTTTTCGCATCAACAAATTACCAAGTACGATATAATTTTTCATTACTTACTTATTGAAAAAAGAAAAAAGAAAATAATAAAAGAAAGAAACCACTGAATTCAAATAAGTCTGCTCATAAAAATAATTCATCGACTAGTATTATAACGAGCTTTGAAGTATAAAGCAAAAAAAAATACCTACGTTGGGTTGGGCGATTTGCGGAACATTAAGTTTTTTTGCAGTTTAGAGTCGAATAAAAATGAACGTAAAACAGGCAGAACGTTTTAAAAGTCTAACATAAAAACTGGCTAAATTATTTTTCTAAAACAATGAACGCTACAAGTCTTATTTCCAATATCGAGCACGATGCTCAGCGAACGCGAGTTGAAATAACGAACGATATCAATACCTTAACGATTGATAAGTTTTTCCTACATTTTTTCAACGTTTTTCACTCATAAAACTCGAAGAAACTTTTTTATACTCAATTTATCACCATTCATGTTATCGGCTGTTTTCACGTACCAAGTGTGTTCGAGAAGAAAAGTTGAAGTAAAAAGGTCTAAATCATGACGCAATTATCCGTTCTTGTATATATAGGTACCGACGACTTTCGAAGACACCTATCTCATGTATCTACCTGTAACTAACAACTTCACGTTTTCTATTAAATTTTAGCAGGAAAAATCCAAGTCCCTGTACCAACCTGAAGCAAGAAATATAATGCTTCCTTTAAGCTCCCCCCTCTCGTAATGGCTTAATGTTCGTAAATGCTGCCAATGTATGATAAAAATATGCGCAATACATTTATGTAGATTGCAAAGAGATACCAAAATCAATAAGACATCCTATCTTGTAATTATGCACATCACGATTCACATCCAAATCAGATGTACCTGTTTTTGGAAAAAATTCTCAAAGTTGGCTTCGTATAATTCATCCACCTTTGTGAAAAAATTCACGAATGGAAATTTTTTCGAAACAAAAAAAAACTGGGTAGCTGGATATTATTTCAAAGGTGTGAATTAATTTTCGCACACAGGTTCTAATATAAATAGAACTCAACGTCAAAAGGTTATTTGCTTACATCTAGTACAGAACATACGTGGTACTCATACATCATCGAATTTCTTTAATGTTTAGCAACACGAAAAGTATTCTTTTGGTAAAAAAAAAATTTTCATTTTGTACCGAAGTGTAGACAAATCTGGGTTTACGTGCCTAACGCGCCTCAGAACGTAAAAAGAATAATTCAAGCGATAAGTTCACAAGGATATAAGACAATGAAAATGCATTCGAATACATCTTAAACAACAAAGGAGAATCGAGTATACATGCGACATTTACATAAATAAACGAGCATTGATACAGATTTCTATTTAAAACTATTCAACGTTGGAATTATAATAGGGAAACGCAGGCGTTGTTTGTACGATACATAGAAGGTAGGTAGGTAGGTAGGTAGGTAGGTAGGTAGGTAGGCATTAGGTATACCTGCCTATACGTGCACGAAGAGTTCATACAGTGTGTTTTTCGCGAGCCTAAAAACAATCATTAAACGAGCTCGACGCGATACTGTTTCGTTTTCAATTTACAGCTACTTTTTTTTCTTTCTCGAAAATATCCCTTTTTACTTAGCCTCTGGTGTATCTGTATACAGACACACACACACACACACATACATACATACATACATACATACATACCATTACTTAGTACCTACCTACCTATGAAAACGTATACGAATAGCTGTTTTAGTTCTTTAGGTGATAACGATGAGGATAATAATTTATTAAAAAGAAAAAAGAAAAGCTTTTGATCATAGTCAGCAAATACATTATCTTATTCGGTCGAGCTTACGCTAACAACTAAGGCAAATACGTACATTCGAAAGTTTGGAAATCTGCCCGAAATACTAAGAAGTCGTCGTCGCAGTCGTTCAACTTGCCGGCATTTGATTTAATCTTGTACCAACCAGCATATCCGAACCGAGTGCCTTAGGATACCGCCATTTATCACTTGGAAACGTATACATAGTAGGCTGCTTTTAATTAATCGTTTAGTGCGGTTCAATGCGCGTAATTCATAATCGCCGCTAATTAACACCAAATGTCACCAAAACCTTGTAAACTTTTAAACCATCACCGTCGAAATGTTGTCACTAAAGAAGACAGGTATAAGCAGCTAAAGAACAGAATGAACAGAAATACAGTGACCAGAGTAGCATACTTAAGTAGATTTTTAGAGCACTCATCGAGCAACATGACGTTCTCGGGATGATCCTGGATTAAAACTGTATTAAAAGAATATGAAAAAGTTTGATTTGGTAAAAGCTAGAATGAGAAAAATTTATAATACTTGAGATCAGACTATTAAAAAAAAAAAAAAATCAGTTCATGTTTAGCAACTAAGAACTTGGAAGAGTATAAAAATCACAGAAAACAACAATCTCATGTTTTTTCAATAAAACATTAAAGGGTATTAGAAAAGAGAGAATAATCTGAGATCAAAATTTCGAGAGTAGGTCATAAGAGTAGACTGAAAGTAGTGAACAGTATCGATTCTAAAAAATAAAAACAGAATTTCCGAAATAGTACAGAAATAACCAGCAAAATGTCGTGAAATGTGAAGGTAGAAAGCAAATGGATAAATTTTTCACTTTTATGACCTCGAAAAACGAATAATGGAATATTTCTCCAAGTCTTGCGAGTGAAGTTTAGAAGCTAAAATTTGGAGAAGGAATCGAATTAGTACTATAAGTGAGTTTTTAGCTTTTTCGGTTTTTCATTCCAATTGACCAAAAACACCGAGACTTTGTTGGAGCTCAAAATCCTTTTTCAAAAAATGTCTACTTCTGAGTACTGAACCTTTAAGCTGAATTGCCAAATAACTGAATACAGAACTAGGTATTTCGAACCAGGTTAAAGATAAGACGTGGAAATTGGAGAATATTCATGCTCAATTATGAAATAAAACTAGAGAAAGGAAAATACGTGTAATAACTGACTGCTCAAATGAAGCGTGGGAGAAATCTTCTTTATATTTTCATGGATAACTTTTTTCCTCTCAGACCGAAGCTTGAATTAATGAAAAATACATTTAAAATACCTAAAAGCTCTTAATCCAAACCTGTTTAGGACCACCAAAAAGCTGATTTTTTTCCATATCTTTAGACCTTTTATACTTATTTGAAAAACTTGCGAAGACGAAAAATCCCAGCGATAAAACAGTGTGACACACATGTGCGAATCTCATCGCAGATTTCAAATTATACAATGCAGCAAAATCATTTCTTATTCAAATACCAGTGTCATTTGACGTAATCGTTATAAAGTAATGGTCTGTCAAAGTTGACGTTTTCTATTTTTTTCATACTTACTGAAAAAAAAAAAAAAAAAAAAAAAAAAAAAAAATTTAAACAGTTTTTTTTTTTTTTTTAACTTATAAAAAAAAAAAAAAAAAAAAAAAAAAAAAAAACATCTAGACAGTTCTTTTTTTATGATAAATGTTTCTCGCTCAACAAAACCTTAAAAAGCGACGAAAAAAATCAAGAAAAATCTTACCAGAAACGAAATTAAAACTCGAAAACATACGTCTCGTCGAGTCATTCCAACTATATACTACAACTAAACAAATGATAATTTGGAACTTGTGTTTTACGTAGGTATAAATATTTTAAAGCGATATTTCAAAAAATTGTTAATGACGAGGACAGACGACAATGAATCTGCAACGTTTATAATACGTGCTTTGATGTGGTACATATCGATTTCAAAACACTTATATTCCGCTAAAGACGGGGACGAAGCTTCGAGGTGGAATTAATGGGGAAAAATATAACGAAATGAAAAATTGTCCAGACGTTAGGTAGACCAAGTGGAAAAGCGTCGCTTGATTGCAGTATTGTGTGAAACGATACGATATTTTTTAATGTATAGTTTGCTCCACGTCGGATGGGTAAAGTGTATTTTTCTCGCTTTAGTTTTATGGTATGATTCGTTCGGGTTATAACATTGATGATTTAAAGGTCGTTGAGATTAAAGTAGAACGAGTTGAAAATTGGAAAAAAATTGGTCAACCGAAAATTTCCCTGATGTGTGAAGAATTAAATAAATACTCGTACCAAGTACTTACAATTTATATGTATATACCGGGTGTTCCGTATCAACCTCGCCATCCTTATACCAGTAATAGGTCAACTCATGAGACTTACAAGTACAATGATTAGCATACCCGAAAAATCTAAGGGTTGAGACATGCTATTTTCAAAGTTTCATTTTCACCCAAACCTGCTGCTTACTTTGAAAATTGGTAGGAAAAAAAATTAATTATGATGAAAATTCGCTGTTTGCTCTAAAATATAGTGTATACTCTGGACTATGTGTGGTATATGAAATAAAAGTGAGGATGAGGTGGTTTGTAAAATATGACAAAATAAATGCAAAACAGTAATTATGAACACTTCATTAACAAACTCCAAAATGAACGAGAGAGCATTTTCAACTCAGTGGTTGGGGTAGTAACCTCGAGGATTTCATCTGTACAGAGGAAAACCATTATCGTGACATATTATAATCAGGAGAATTATAAAAAAAGCGATAAGGATGATCCAATGTGGTTAAAAATTCGAAACCCCCAAAAAGCACATTTAGGGCTTCTACTAAATATACATACCAAATTTCAACTTCCTAACTCAATTTGGAGATAGTTATGCGAGGAACAAACTCAAAAAATAAGAAAAAACGATCAAAAAAACACATTTTTGAGGCTATGAGGAGGTATAAGGGAGATGAAAAATTAAAACCCCTAAGTCCACATATCAAATTTAAACTTTTTTGCTCAATTTTGTGAGAAGGTAGGGGAGGAACAGCTCTTCTTCAAGGTCAAAAAGTGGAAAAACTCTCTTATCTTCCCGATGAATTGACTTAGGAGGTTGATTTTTGGATGTGTTATACAACTTTGGATCCTCTATCAATTGGCTTAAATAGAAGCTATTTTTACATTTTTGGCCCCTGAGCACCCTCTTCCCCAAATTCGGGCATATCTGAATTTTAACCCAAGGTCATCCTCACTCATATATATCTAATCCTACGTCAAACTGAGTTAAGTAATGATCAGAGTAAATAAATTTTAGTTTCGAGGGAAAAAAATAAAAAATAAAAATAAATATCTGACATGGCCAAAAATGGTCTTTATGGTTTTCTAGAACCTCAAACCGGATTTTGGATAGATTGTAATAGCCTGCCTGGTTTTCATTAGCAATATAAAATTTAATCGTTTTTGGACAAAAATGGAAAAAAAGTTCCTAATTTTAAAGGTAAATGTGAGAGAAGCAAAACGATTGCGCCACAGGGCAAGGTATATAAATGAACGACTTTGATGAAAAAAATCATGAGTAAGGATGGAGTGGTTTGCAAACTGTGACCATGCATGTATGAAAAAAATGTAGCTGGAAATTTTCAATTTTTTTATTTATTTTTTTTTGCGAATATCTTCTGGAAAAGTTATTATGAGCTTCCCACTGAAAATCTTTCAAATGAGTAGTAGTACACAGCCCCCCCCCCCCCAACAACAATTTCTCGATCAGAAACTTTGAAAAATTCTCAATGCAGAGAAAAAATATATTGAATTGTGAAAAATATAAAAATTTCAAAATTTTACATTTTAAACAGGGAAGGTACTTATATTTACTACACCGACCATCTTTTTTTCTACGCAGTGAATAGGTCAAGAAGAAAAAAATAACTCGATTGTAAAACAAGTTGCTACCAGAAAATTTTTGAATTAAGTAAAACATCTCCATTAAAATAATTTTTTAAGAATATAAACATTTTTCTAACAAACCACAAATAAATTTCCAGTTACTTCATTTCCATAACCGGATGATAAATATAAAAATAATTCCCACCTACATTTTATACCCACGTTAATGTCATTAAATATTCACAAAGGCTACCACAGGAATGGAATGTTTTCTGGTAAAATTCCAAAATATTGTACGAACATTTTCTAAAAAATCATATGAATTTTTCATCACTTTACCAATGAGATAAAAATAGAGAAAAAAAACCACGATACATATACACGAAGACACGGATGAGAGAAAAAAAAAATGTTAAAAAAAAAGTTTCCCATTTAAACGACGCGTAGAAAAGAAAGTGTAAAAAAATACGACTACATTTAAGGCACATGAGCGACTTAAAGGCGAAAAAAAATCCTAAATTTAACCGCTGCTGTACGTAAATTTACAAGGCAAAAAAGTTACCAGCACGTTGTGTGTTAAATGTAGTAAAAAAAATTACGCGAATTCAAATATGTCTCAGTTTTCGCGTTACCCAAGTGTAATACAATATAAAAATCAAACCGACGGAAAAAGTGAAAATAGAAAAACGAAATATACAAAATTACAGCGCAGCGCAGCGGTGCGGCCAGAGTCGAAGCGAAATACCCGACGCAGCACGGCGCTCAAGTAAGCAAGTTGAGCAGCATACGTGTGTGCATGGTACACGAGTAAAAAGGGGCGCAAAAAAATAAATAAAAACATATCGGAAATTGGAGCTAAAAGCTTTAAAGTTATAAAATTATGAAGCTGGTTGTAATGGGAGAAAGAACGGCATTGCGCTTGCATTTTTAGCTTAAAAGTAAGTAATGATTTGTGCGGTTAACCTGTCAGTATATGTGCGGGAAACATATTTAAGGATTTATTCTTAAACTGCGAAAGGGCCGGGAGTTCGTTTAAAAATGTTTATTTGCAGCCGGCAAAGGCAATGGCGGAGGGCCAGGATAGGAATGATAGTATCGTTTCCTTTAGCTCGCCGCTAACTAAAGATTTATTGACTACGAAGTTTCCATGGATACATTTTACCCAAATGTTTTCGTTTCGCATCTATCGCAGCTCACGACTCACAGGAGCCGTCTTCACCCTGGCATCTTACAAAAAGCAAAAAACCTACCTTGCCTTGCCGCGCCTCACATCCACACACTACATACGTACTATGTATTTCCTCACATACATATGTCTTTATAAGTTTTCCGCCTTATTAGAACTACACTAAAGAAACATTTTCACCGGTTATACATATTTTCGTACGAGTATATAAGATAGGTAGGTGGTACTTTGATTCGATGCATCTTCGCAGGTTATATAGCTACTTTTTTTTTTTTTTTTTTTTTTTTTTTTTTTTTTTTTTTTTTTTTTTTTTCTTCAACGAAGAAAGCCCTACGGCCTAACACAAATTTTCAACTCGTTCACCTTCTTTACACTTGTGTACGTAGTCTACGTACGTACACGCATTTATTCAAATTGGTTGCTTGATATCAAAAATATTTAGGCTAATATTTTTATACCCGCATATCTTTCAAATATCGTAACACTATAATATTTTCTAACATCGTGATAGAAATCGCCGCCGCCGATATTTTCAACGATTACTTTACGAAATTCAATATAAATATATTGTACGGTATATTTCATCGTATAGCACATATTTACATGTGGGTAGAATATTATACGTATTATTTCTACGTTTATCTGGTTTTCTCGCCTTACTACCGTCAGTATGTGCACTAGAATTTTCAGATTTGGTTTCACATGTAAATTATATTTATTTTGTTTATTGTACATAAAGAAGGATAAACTTGATATGTAAAATAAATAAAACCATATCTATATTACTTTTTCCCATATCAAATACACTGCGCAACACAGTACGACATATAACTACAGTTGCGGGGAGAGAATGGTAGTAACTTTTTTAAAAATTAAATAAAGCCAGAGCACAGTAAAAGCGAAGTTATTACGAAATATCAAAAAAGGAATTAATACGGCTTCTTTGAACTGCAAATGTTAAATTTTACAATGTTTAAGCTTCATAAATTTCCATCAAGAAAAGAATCTTTCAACGTTTTGACTGGAATGGTAGTTTGTTTCAAGAGTTTCAGGTCTCCTAGCACTTACTTAAACCTACACACACACGAGGATGTCCACCGAGAATGAATCAAAATCAAAAATTGAGCACTTGATTGCTGGAAAAAACTTGCATGGCGAATAAAAAAAATACAAGTATGAGTACTTACCAAAAAGTAAGCGAATGCACATGAGAGATTATGTTCCAAATCATTGAACTAGCTCCAGTCCTGAAACACACAGAAATTTTTCAAAATGAATTATTGAGTATTATTTTTAAAAAAAACACACAGTGTAATAAGTTTAATAAATCAAAAAAAAATCGTCAATTATTTTCAATGTTGGGTACTGATTTTTCAAACATAAAAGTTAAAGCTGAGAACCACAATAAAAAACACTTTAATCGATTTTTTATGGTTTATTTATCTCAATTGAATCTTTATCTTATTGCAGTATTTACAGACCACGAACCAAAAAGAAAAAACTCAACAGTAACAAAATCAGACAATAATGACTAGAGGGGCAAGAGAAGGACCAAAGATTTAGAGGGGACCAAAAATTGAAGTTATTAGTCGCCCAAAGATGGTTCATCTGAAGTATTCTATCAACTCTATAATCAGTTGCAGTATTTAGAGAATTAAAAGCGAAGTTAGCTCTTTTTAACCTGATTATCTGTCATATTACCAATGAAAACCAGATTATTACAGTCTATCGAACAATGACAGATGAAGGAGGAAATATAAACAAAATTCGTTTTGAGGTCCTATAAAACCATGATGACCATTTTTGTCAACCCTCCCCCCCCCCTCCAAAGAAAAAATAATTTGCTTATTTTGATACCGACCAAAATCGATTAAATTTGGAAAATAGGCTTAGATTAGCAACAAATTTATTATTCTAGAGTGGGGATGAGTTAAAATTCAGTTATGTTCAAATTTTGTGGGAGAGAGTGCTCAGGGGCTAAAATCGTAAAAATTGTTCCCTTTTGAGCCAATGGTGGTGGATAGGCAATCCAAAGTTGTATAAGATACCCGAAAATAAGCTTCCTAGGTCAATTAGGAGGGCAGATACGAGAGGTTTTCTTCTGTTTGACCAAGAAAAAACTAGTCTTTTTCTATTTCCCCTCCAAATTGAGCTGTGAAGTTGAATTGTGATATGTACACTTGGTAGGGACCACAGATGTGCCCTTTTCAAACCCATTGCGCCTCTTTACTACCCAGAATTGTGATTTTTTGGACGGATTTTTTTACGTTCTAAATTTGTTTCTGGCCTAACTCCGCTTCAAATTGAATTAGGAAATGGAAATTTAGTATGCAGATTTAGTAGTGGTCTTAGATGTGCCTTTATGAAGTCTCGACTTTTCAGCTTTATTGCACCCTTTCACAGTCCCAAAAATACAGTTTTTTGGGCAGTTTTGCTTATTCTTTGAGGTTGTTCCTCGCATATCTCCCCCCCCCCACCTCTTCCTAATTAGGCAAGGAAATTGAAATTTGGTGTGTAGACTTTGTGCACGTTCTAGATGGGTCTTTCGATATTGTCGACATTTTAGTCTCATTGCATCCCTCCTACGCTCACCAATGATGAGGAAAAAACATTGCAAAAGATGTTTTTTTCAATTAACTTTTTCTTTTTAATTTCTGGCTACACTGAGAAAAATTTTAGTGCAACGGTTGAAATAAAATTTTACAAAAAAATGGTGTAACTCAATTAATGTAATGAATCTTAATGAATCTTAAATTTATGGAAATTATTACAATTTTTTAAGCAATGGTTTCTCAAACATTGGAAATGTTTGCCCTTTGAAGTGGTGTTTGGAAACCATCCCTACTACCAAAGTCCCATATTTTTCTTCGAGGCTATAGAAAAAATTATATTGATACGTTCAAAGAATGTTTGATCCTGCATCGATAGACTTAAAAAAAATAGTATTTTGAATTATCACCCTTCTTCACTTTTTCTCAATTTTTGGACATGCCTGAATTCTGACTCGAGGTCATCTCCTTTCAGATGTATTTAATCCATCACCAACTGAGCCTATAGGGCAGAAATTGAGCAATTTTATTCCATGTCATGCCCAGCAAAAGATTTTAATTTTTGAAAGAAAAAAATCGAATGTGAGAAATAGATGGCTAAATAAATATCGAATGTTTACAAAAATGATTCATTGGTCTTCTCAAATCTTGAAATAAATTTTGTCAATATTCCTCGAGCCTCGCACTGCAGCAAGTTAATAAGAAGATAACAGAGTACTTTTCTTTGACAATTAAGAGCAAGAAAAACACGTTAAATATAGTGTGTTCGATTATCAAATTTTTTAATCAGCGATAATATTCAAATATACTCAAAAGTCATACTTACACGTGTCAAAGATATACGCGTAAGCGAACGAACACAACAGCTAGCTAGACCTATACGAATCAGTAGATATATTTATTTACGTATAGTCGGTTTCGAGTGAAAACATATCCAACCCTTTTATTACGATTGAATTAGGGAAATAGTAAAATGAGTAAAAAGGTTCACGACCGGGTATTAGTTATGAAATGTACGCTTCATGATGAAACTGACTTCAGAAGGTAATTGTTGCAGAAGTAATACGGTAATACGAGTCTGCAGAAGTGGAAAACCTTCTCGAATACCTTAAAGCAAACTCTACGAAATAAAATAAACGTACCTACGACGGCAAGGGAAACAAATTTAATAAAGAAAATAAAAAGAGTTTACATATTACGGCGGGTAAATTTCCATACGGAGTGAATAAGGGCGGAAATGTGCCGACGTTTAAATCAAATCTGGACAGAAAAGTAGTTTACTATTAAAATGTTTTTTCAATGAAGTATAGACTAGAGTAATTTTTACTGGGCAAATAAGGCGGTAATAATTTAGCAGTAGGAAAAACGAAGCCCAAGTTATCTTTTTTTTTCCTGCGCGTATAGAAAACAAGAATTTATTTTTAAATGGGATATGTAGGAGGTAAAAAGAGGATAAATTGCGACAGTTGATGGTAATAAGAGTGTATTGTGGGCGTGCGGCACAAGTATGGAGAAGTGCGATTGAAATAAATTTATTTTATTTGCTACAAAAGTGGCATTCAAGTACCACCTCTTTGGAACTTGTTTTATTCACTATGTAACCATATTTTGGAAAAAGAAATAGAGTGAGAGCTTTCACCATGAGATCTCGCTTCCGAATAGAAATCATTTTTAAGGTGAATTTTTAGCCGACAGCGAATATCGTCTGATGGAGTTTGTATTCGTGAATGGTGTTTCGAATATTGTATAAATTCGGCGAATATAACCGTGAGTTGGCTCGTTTTTACGGCAGTGTGCCGCATTTGCTGAATTAAATTTTATTACAAATATCCAAAAAGTGGGCTAAATTCGTAGCTTTTAAAAATATAAAATGCTGAAAAAAAAAATTACACAATATTAACGCTCTAAAAATGCTTTTTTCAATGTTACCAAGAAGGATATAAAATTAAAATAATAATAATAATAATAATAATAATTACGCTGCTCTTCGCGGCGATATTTTAACGCTTTAAACAAGTGATACTTAACTTGTAGTTGTATACGTTGGTATCGTTATTATAATCCTTCAACCATTCAACCTTTGTATTTGAAATAATTTTCACATTTATGACTGGTACACTAAATCGGTCATATAATAATTTGACACGTGCACGTGATTCGAGTTGAAGTCGAATAGTTTAAAATTAACGCTTTTAGATGAACTTAAATCCACCGAAAACCAATTACCATAACTCTTTTGAAACAGGGGAATTTCATTTCCTTATCAAATCGAATAATTACGTCAAATTACCAATTGGACGAAGGTGTTTTGCCGATTGTAATTCAATTTAAAATTTTCGCGATACTCTTGGAAAATTAAACGTTACGAACGTCGTAGATAATTTGCTCGTCGATGTATATCTATCGTCATTTTTTTTTTTCTAACAAATATTTCATCAACTTTAATTCAATCATGTTTTAGTTCAACAAATTTAATCGTTACAGCAAAATTTTTCTTTAGGAATCTTGATTCGTTGATTTTTCTTTTTTTCTTTTTCAAAGCTTCGCAAGAAGTTTGTTTTCGAAAAATATTTCCATTTATGGAATATTTTTCAATCTATTTTAATGAAATGAATACTGAAAAACCGAGCTTTCAAAAAGAACACGCAGTTTTTTCTTCTTTTTTTTCTGCAATGTAAATTTTTTCTCAAGTTGAACGTCGATCTCTGTTAATTTACTCTATTAACGATATTATTCACAAAATAAACGATTCGCTAGTTTCGTAACTAAACTTATTCATTATACAGATAAACTTTTTTACTATAAAAAAATGGAATTACAATACATTAAGTACCTATACCGAAGTACATTTGTTTTAGTCCATCAAAATCATACATATTGTCTGGCTTCTCGGTAGCAGTAGATTTTATTAAGAAGACGTAACTAAGCGAGGAAGTCTGGGTATTCTGAGCCCACCCTCGAGGTCAGAAAAACCTCTCTCTGCAAGATTTTCAAAAATGCCCTTTTTGACGTTGAGAAAGTTCCATTTTATTAAGATACTCATGTTTCCTATACCTCAACAAAAAATTTTATCACGCAGCCCATCATTCAAAAAAAAGCCGGTCTTTTTTTCCGAGAAATTTGTGAACATTCGTTGTAGGTCTTAAGGTATACACTACGAAGAAGTGCAATATCGATTAATTGAAGAAACAAATACATGAAATAGGTATTTTCAACAATAATCTCAAATACATGAATCAGCATCATATTTCAAAAAAATTCATATGTTTGGTACTTGGAAATAATGTTTCAATAATTACAATTATAAATATTCACGAGTAATGCAATTTTTCAAATACTTATCTTTCAAAACTCAGAGTGAAACATAGATTTAAATCGGTATCTATGTCCCTTTCTTCATGGAAAATCAAATTTTAAAAAATCCATCAAAAAATAAATACAAGAATGACGTTTTTAGCCTAATTTTCTAGGTCATATTGTCAACGAAAACCTTTTATTTTAGTCTATCGACCTACGGCAGTGGAGAGGAGGGGGGATATCAACGAAATCCGATTTGGGATCCTAGAAAAACATTACGACCATTTTTGGTCATGATAGATATTTCTATTATTTTGTAGGTACTTGAAAAATTTTTTTTTTTCGAAACTAAGAAATTATTTGCTCAGCTTAAAAAAGACCAAAATCGATCCAATTTAAGGAATAGGCTTCAATTGGTGGGTTATTTGATATTCTAGAGGGAGGATGACCTCGAGTCAGAATTCAGTTAAGCCCAAATTTGGGGGAGGAGGCTGAGGGACTAAAATTGCAAAAATTGTTCTTTTTTTTAAGTCAATCGATAGACAATCCAAAATTGTATACTATATCTAAAAATCAGCAGCTTCCTGAGTCCACCAAAAGAGAAGATATGAAGGTTTTTCCCTTTTTTGACCTTGAAAATAGGTTTTTCTTCCCCTATTTCCTCTCCAAATTGAGCTAAGAAGTTGAAATTCGGTACGCAGATTCAACATAGATCCTTGATGAGCCTCTTGATGTTGTCAATTTTTTAGGTCTCATCAACCTCTCCTCCTTCCTCCTCACCCCCACCATTACCACTGATTATTTACTTTTTTCAATTCACATAATCATAAAATAATCTTGTTTGCTAAATATCAAAAATTTGAACTTATAAAAAAAATAAGCGAAAATTAAAACTCAGCGATTTCAACCATCAATTCATTTTTTTTAATTTTTTAATATTTTCACCATATTTAGCGGGCTGGTGAAGGAGTTTAAAAAGGCCAGATCAACGAAATAAACCGACATCCGAATTCAACGTCTTCAAATTAGTAATATTCGATGTCACTTCACTTTTTCTATTTTGATGAATTTCAACCGAAATTGAACACCCTTCTGCCCCCTTAGAGTGTTAAGATTTCATTTTGAAAATTACATGGTTGAGGCGAACTAAAAATATATCTTTGCGGTACTTTTTCTGGACTTTTAAAAGGGTGCTCAAACTCTTTATACTCATTATGAAAAGTTGAGCTTTCATCTCAAAAGTACAACTTTGAGCTGATAAAATTTTATTTATCAATTTTGAATCTTCTTTTAATTCCCTACAAAATCGTGCAAACAGGTCTACCTTAAGTCTAAACAATTTTGAAATTATAGGATTTCAAAGTTGAACTATTTGATAGAAAATCGCAATCGTTCGGAAATTGCTTGAGTCCAGCTCCATCTCGTTGAAGGATTAAAGACGAAATGACGATGGTTCATTTTTAGGTCGTTTTGATACGAAATGAGCCGGTGAAAAATAATTTATTCGGATTTCTCAAATCTTTAGAAGATCATAAAGCAATTTTTGCGACCTTCGGTGTTTGCCGATTTGAAAAAAAAGTTTACTTTAGTAAGTAGTCAAATAAATAATCTAAATTAAAAGAAAAAGAAAAAAAAGACTTGGAATAGAAAACAACAAATATTCATAGCATAAGTGAGAATATTTCATAAAGAAAATTTTCAACAGGAGACAGGAGTCAACTCGGATATTAAAAGTTAGATATCTAATTGCAATAAGATGTAGTTGAGTTCACAGCTTCACACCTTTCATGACATAAGTTGACCGCACTGCGCAATTTTTTTCAACTATTCTATCGTAAATTACGTTTTTTTAGAACTCTGTGCCATCAACCTTCTGTGAATAAATGGCACACGGCGTGTAAAAAAAAAATAAATAAATAAACTCGTAAAAATTCGAAATGGAAAAGTTATTTTAGAAAATACATGTAACGTATAGTTCTAGCCGAGTTTATTCCTCATGGGTCCGTTGTTAATCAATTATGATTCTATCAAAAAAAAAAAAAAACTCATATATTACATTACACTCTATGATTTATAATTATAAAATATCTGCTTTGCACATCGGAAATAAAAACACAGCATGAAATAAGATGGAATGAAAAATTATCTGCGCATAATGTTTACGTTACTACATCCAGAAATCCAGAACTAGAATAGTTATCCAGTCTATTGTATGCCTTGAATAACAATAAGCCACAATAATTGCCTAGCTAGTTCGCCGTAAATCTATCACAATACATTCGTACGTATACGTAACGTTGAGGAGTAAGATCGACCCCCATATAATCGAAATGTATTATCCTATGTAGTATGCTGAAGATTAAAATCTAAATTTAAATTTTCAATGAAACCGGATGGATTTAGCGCGTCCTAAAGAAGATGAGCTAGAATGGAACCAACAGGGGAAAAAAAGAACGTGTTTGAAATTCGAAAAACTTCTCGCATATCGAAAGGGTTATAGGTAATCACGTATCTTCTACTCGTATAGAAAGTCGAAAACAGACCAGCGGTTGGAGAATATCGGTCATTTTTACAAAGTGCAACGAAAAATAATTCGAATTAGCGCTATTTATTTAATAACTACGCGAATACGATAAAAATGAAGATTAACTTTATCGGCATTCTGGTTCGGGATAACTCAAAATGTAACAGTCGCTGCTACAGTATCACGTACGCGAAACATTGAAATTCTGCGGGGAACGCCTTTTAAATAGGGCATTAGAATTACACGTCCATTACCCGTAATATAATAATTATTAAGCTTTTTCTGCGCTAATCCGGCGCGCGTAATTTTCGCAAACCGAACGTGTTTTCTTCGAATATAGAATTTATACCAGACCAGTACCATTACGTATAATTTTTTCATTTTTTTTTTTTTTTTTTTTTTTTTTTTTTTTTTTTTTTTTGGTTTTTTTTAA
>FIZR01006473.1:0-43567 GCA_900060175.1 Ferrisia virgata
TTTTTTTTAATGAATTTTATAACTACTCAAGACGAAAGTATTATGATACAACCTTCAATAACTTTTAAACGGTGAGGTTTATCAAAAAATTTTAAGAGACCTTTTTTGTAGAGAATTCAATTTCCTACAAATATAAGAGATGAAATATTTTTTTTGACCGAATTGGAGCGATTTTGGTTAGTATCGAGCAGAGTAAATGATTTTAAGGTTCGAGGGAAAAAAATAAAAATTTAAAGTAAGTATCTGACATGGCCAAAAATTGTTTTTATTGCTTTTTAGGAGCCCAAAACAGATTTTGTTAATATCCCTGTTTTGGATATATTTATTTTAAACAAATTTTGTTATACTAATTTCTTTGCATGCAAAATCTTTCTGCTGAATTTTTGTTTGATAATGAGAAAATAGGAAATTTAAAATTTCCAACAGAATAAATAAATGTTTTATTTAATGGAGCTATGTACCTATATCCTCGGCCAATTGACTGAGATAATAATATGGAAAGCTTAGCTGATTGGCTGAATTTCTTATATTACCATCTCGGCCAATTGGCCAAGTTCCTTATATTATAATCTCAGCCAGTTGGCTGAATTCCTTATGTTATCATTGTAACCAATTGGCTGAATTTCTAATGTTATCATCGTAGCTAATTGGCCGAATTTCTAATGTTATCATCTTAGCCAATTGGCTGAATTCCGTACGTTGTTATCGTAGCTAATTGGCCGAATTTCTAATTTTATCATCTTAGCCAATTGGCTGATTTTCTAATGTTATCATCGTAGCCAATTGGCTGAATTCCGTATGTTATCATTGTAGCTAATTGGCTGAATTTCTAATGTTATCATCTTAGCCAATTAGCTGATTTTCTAATGTTATCATTGTAGCCAATTGGCTGAATTCCGGATGTTGTCATCGTAGCTAATTGGCCATTTTTGTAATGTTATCATCGTAGCTAATTGGCCGAATTTCTAATGTTATCATCTTAGCCAATTGGCTGAATTCCGTATGTTATCATCGTAGCTAATTAGCTAAATTCCTTATATTTTCATCTCAGTGAATTGGCCAAGCTCCTTATATCATCATCTTAAGCAACTGGCTGAGTTCCTAACAGTACCATCTCAGCCAAATGGCTGAGTTACTTTTATTACCATCTCTCCCAGTTGACTAAGATGATAATATAAAGAATTCATCTAATTGGGTAAGATGGTAGAATAAGGAACTCAGCCGGTTGGCTGAGATGATTGAGATGATAATATAGGTAACTCAGTCAATTTGATTCCTTTTGAGCACTGGGTGATAATAATATTGTTGGGTATCGTCGACTTAGTTTGGCGGCGGATAAGATATACTGGAGAGGGGATGAACTTGGGTCACAATTCAGTTATGCCTCAAATTAGAGGAGGTTAAAAACGCAAAAATTTGCCCTTTTCAAGCCAATTGATAAAAAATCAAAAGTTGCATAACATATCCAAACATCAACTCCCTAAGACAATTAGGAGGGGAGATATGCAGATTTTCCTTCTTTTTGACTTTAATAAAGGGCTGTCCTCCCCTATCTCCCCACAAAATTGAGCTAGGAAGTTGAAATTTGGTATGTACATGTAGTTGGGGTCACAGATGTGTCTTTTGGAGGTTGCGACTGTTTAGCTACATTGCCACCCCCCATAGCCCCAAGAACACGGTTTCTTGGTTGTTTTTTCTCGTTCTTTGAGTTTACTCCTCACATAACTCCCCTCCAAATTGAGGTAGAACTTGAAATTAGGTATGTACATTTAGTAGGGGGCCTAGATGTGCCTTTTGGGGGTGTCAACTTTTCAGCCCCTTTTCACCCCTCACAACCCCAAAAAAGTGGTTTTTTGGTCGATTTTTCTAATTTATAGAGTTTGTTCTTCGCCTAACTCCCCTCCAAATTGAGCTAGGAAGTTGAAATTAAATATGCCCGGTCTGTAGAGACCTTGATGTGCCTTTTGAGGGTTTCGACTAATTAGGCCTATTGAACCCTTCCTACCAGGAATGCTGGTTAGGAAAAAGAAGGCGATACTTTTTTTCAAAATATGCTGCGAAAATCAGGTTGAAAAAGCATGGTTCACTAATACCTAAAATTTATCCACCACATAAATATTTTACTAACTTCCATTTCAGCATATTTATTGCATTCAATACGATACTTGTTTTGCAATGTGTACAGATTTGATACAATTTTTATCGCCTGAAAAAAGATTTAAAACAAAATTTTTGAATCGCTTTGCAAGGTATAATGATACCAGAGAGGCATTCAAGTACCTATAAGTGAATATGAAAAGTTAAATCGTAGTATATGATAGTTGTGAGAATTTTAAATGAAACTAAATTATAAAAAAAAAAAAAGGTTAAATTATAAATA
Source organism: Ferrisia virgata (assembly GCA_900060175.1). Lineage (NCBI taxonomy): Eukaryota > Metazoa > Arthropoda > Insecta > Hemiptera > Pseudococcidae > Ferrisia > Ferrisia virgata. The sequence goes on from FIZR01006473.1 coordinate 2,381, forward strand.
GCTTCACCGATAAAAATTTATTGTTAATTTTTGTTCATAATCAATTCTCAGTTCAGTTGTTTTCCAAATTTTTATTAATTTATTTTCACAAAATACCCAATTTGTAACCCAATAATTATTGATAATCATCCCTTATTTGTTAATTTACTTCTATAATATAGATAGGGTGCAATTTATAGTAAAAATTTCATATATTATCGATAATAATAAGTATATTTTGCTTACCTCCGAAACAACATTATCGCATCGAGCGCACAAGTACACAAATTTCCCTATAACCGAGATGAAAAAAATCACCGAATCGAAGCTAGGAAGCATCAGTCCTCCTTCGTTGTTAATAACACTCTTCCTTGCCGTGTATTGCAGCGTAATAAACAGAAAATAAATGAACCTAATCGGAGACGTAACTCCAACCATAGTGAAATCCAAACTAAACGTATTCGATACCATTTCAGCCATATCAGTTACACTCCAATGATATTTTCTTAAATACTTCAAAGTATCGGTAATTTCACCGTTTAAAAAATATCTTCGATCGGACATTTCTTCGATTTTAGTATTAATACCTTTATAACAATTTTCTATAATTAGTAATAAAACCGATACGATATTATCCGTTACGATAGGCAAACACTGGGTTGTATGTAGAGGTAAATACGTGTACAAAAATTTCGGACTGAAGCTAGAATTTTTCCAGTGTAAAAGGAACGAAATGACTTGAACAGCCATGAACAGTATAACGATCCAATGCGATAACGTAAATTTATACTCGTACGTACTTTTTTTCAGTATATTATTCGCTTCGTTGATACACCTTCTGGTATTCTTCCAGCGTAAAAATAATATCGCACAAGTGCTCGTCAAATTCGCAGAATAATTCATCCACAAAATGATAAAGTGAGCGCAAACATTTCTGCAAACGTGCATCGCACACAGTTCTTCGAAGCATGATTCGTATTGTTTGGCTGCTGCGTAAGATTCGTAGGCGATAAATCCAAATCCGTAAGCGAGTAATGTTACAAAAATTCCACAAAATACCAAGCCAACGTTGCTTTTGGAAAATGCATCTTCTAAATATCGTAGCAAACTATACATTACGTATGAAATAATAATACAAATATATTATAATTCGTAATAATACGCCAACAACTTACCATTAGGGCTACCATTTGGATACAATAAGTTGCTATTGTATTTATACGGAAGTACACCGAAAACGAAACCGAAATAATAAATAGGGGAAAAAATTAACGATCTACGTTTCACTAAACCTTTCATTTTGAATTTCAACCACTTCGGTCACCATAGTCGAATAAATCCACTTTTACCACCTAGGTTTACAAAAATCAATGCATAATCTGTAAATTATTTTCAATCTACTAGATTGTTGTCGCATATGTATGAAGCTTATAATTTATAAATCATACATCGCCTTATTTTTCGCAGATGTCAAACATATCACGTCGATAATATTCACCTTGTCGCAAAACATCAACCGTACGTCGTTGAAAAAGATATACTTCGTAACTTTTTCAATCAAATAAAATTCGAACAACGAACGATTACATAATTACAAAATGAAATAAAAAAGAAAAAAGAACGAAATTTGTTAAAAATGACACCAGTAAAATTATACATAATATTGAACTGACAATAACAAAATGTTGTTTAAAAAATACCTAAGAAAAAATAAAAATGAAATAAATTTACAAACACAAATCAAATAAGTACGATTATACCATCAGCTAATATTTACACTAATTTCTCTTCACAAAGATCATTTATTCGGTACGAATTGAATTAATTTCTTTATTCTTCTCAATAACGCTTCAACGTAGCCTTTTTCTGACGTCGTTTGATGCTGTAAATATTCATCAATAATTATGCATCGGTTATTCAATATTTTTTAACATGATTTTCTATGTCTTAATGTCGATATAAACCTGCTTATTACAGTGCATCAACTTACCCCGGATGAGCGGAAAGAGCAGGGGAGATATCAACAAAATCCCCTTTCGGGTCTAGAAGACCAATAAGACCATTTTTGACGATATCATAATTATTTTAATTTTTTTTCCTTCTCAAACTGAAAATCATTTGCTCAGCTCGATATCGACCAATATCGATCAAATTTAGGAAATAGGCTTGGATTAGGGGTGGGTTTGAGATATTTTTGAATGGGGATGACCTTGGGTCAAAATTCATTTATGCCCTAGCGGGGGGACGGGGGGGGTTGAGGGGTAAAAAATCGCAAAAATTATTCTTACTTGTGCCAATTGATAAGATAATCAAAAGTTGTGTGACATATTCAAAAATTAGTCTCCCAAGTCAATTAGGAGGGAAGATACAAGAGTTTTTCCCTTTTTTGATCTTGAAAAAAGCATGCTCTTCCCTATCACCCCTCCAAATTGAGCTAGTGCCATTCGCAGGTTTCGACTTTTCCGACCCATTGTGCTCCCTTTACAGCCCCAAACTGCGTTAATTTGGGCAGATTTTTTTATATTTTGAGTTTGTTTCTCACATAACTCACTCCAGATCGAGCTCAGAGGTGGAAATTTGGTATGTAGATTTAGTATAGGTCTCAGATGCGTCTTTTCGGGGTTTCATTTCGGAAATATCTACCTGTACCCCTACCACTGTTCAAGAAAAAACATTTCAGAGCGCTCATTTTTTAATTCCATGAATGAGGAATTGGAATAACTTCGCATGGCTTTGCGATGCTTTTCTTTTAATTTTTAACGGTCTATCCACCTATGGTGGATGAGGTGGGGGGGGGGCGAGCACATCAACAAAATCTAGTTTGGAGTCTTAGAAGATCATCACAATCATTTTTGGTCAAATCAGATGCTTAAGTATTTTCATTTTTTCCCCCCGAAATTAAAAAATTTTTTGCTTAGCTCGATACTGACCAAAATCGATCAATTTTGGAAAATAGGTTTCGATTGACGTGCAATTTGATATTATCGAGCGAGGATGACCTCGGGTCAAAATTCAATTGTTCCCAAATTTGGAGGAGGGGGTGCTGAGGGGCTAAAAATGTAAAAATCTTTTTTTTTTAAGCTAATCAATAAAGAATTCATAGTTTTATAACATAGTCAGAAATCAACCTCTTAAGTCAATTAGGAGGTAAATATTGAGGAGGGGGGCTGACCTTTCTAGCCCTAAAGTGCTATTTTTCACTTTGTCTTTTTTTCTCGAAACTAAAAATGATTTTCTCAGCTCGATACAGGCAAAACTCGCTCAGATTTGGGAAATAGATTAAAATTAGCGGTGGATTTGATATTCTGGAATGGGATTAACCATTCGTCAGAATTCAAATGTGCCCAAATTTGGAAAAGATGGCGCTGAGGGGCTAAAATCGTAAAAAAATTTCCTTTTCGAGCCAATTAATGGGCAATCCAAAGTAGTATTACATATCCAAAAATGAACTTCCTAGGTTAATAAGGAGGGGGAGTATGAGGAAATTTCCCCTCTATTTGAACTTGAAAAGGGGTTGTTTCTCTCCTATTTCACCTCAAAATTGAGCTAGTAAGTTGAAATTCGCCATGTAGACTTAGATGTACCTTTTGTGGACGGTTCACTTTTCAAACCCATTACACTCCCTCACAGCCCCGAAAATGTAGTTTTTTGGTGGTCGGTTTTCCTCATGTTTTGAGTTTGTTCCTCGCATATCTCCCCTCCAAATTGAGCAAAAAAGTTGAAATTAAGCCTGTAGATTTGGTAAGGGTCCTAGATGTGCCTTTAGGTGGTGTCAACCAAGTTTTTTTAGTTTCAACAATCTCACCTCTCCCCCTCTCCACCAAAACCCTTAAAAATAAATTACTTAATTTGATACTGACCAAAAGCAATCAAATTTGGGCAGTAAACTGGGATTGCCTTATCGATAGACAATCCGAAGTTGTACAACGTATTCAAAAATCACTCTCCTAGGTCAATTAAGAGGGGGGGGCGTAAGAGGGTTTCTCCTTTTGAACTTGGAAAAAGGGCTGTTCCAGCTCTCTTTCCCTTTCAAATTGAGCTAGGAAGTTAGAATTTAGTAGGTGGGTCATTGTAGTGCCTTTTGACGGTGTCGACTATTCAGCCTCACTGCACCCCCTTACAGCCCCACAAATGTAATTTGTTGGACGATTTTTATTTCTTCCAGTTTGTTCCTCGCAGAATACCCTTTCAAATTGAGCTAGGAAGTAGAAATTTGGCATGCAGGTTTAGTCTGGTTCCTGGGTGTACCGGAGGGGGGGGGAATTTTTCAGACCCACCGAACCCTCTCCCTTCCTACTGATTAGGAAAGTGATGCTTTTTTTCATTGTTCCCCTTTCACAAAGAACTTATTGATTGTTTAGGAATTTTCCTAATAGAAAAATTTTGATCCGCATGAAATATTTCTCAATCTATATCGCAACTTAAATCACAATTGCTGCTAAAATAAATTTTATCAAAATTCCATCACTACAAACCTTTGTAATTTCCATCAATTTATTGGAAAAATTCTCGTTGAAGGTTGGTATTAAAGCTTGTTTGATTTCATTCAACTGTTCAACAGTACACACACGACCAGTCTCTCCAAATTTGGCTGTTAAAAATAATCACACGTCCGGCATTAGCTTCGCGCGTATCAACAACCGTGTAATATTACGTTAGTTCAATCCCAATTTAATCATGTACTCACAAGAGGAAACACTATGATTCGAATCAGCAACGCTAGGCCCGATTGAAGGCATACAATGTAACGTGAAGTAATCTAGATGAGCCCACAATAAGTACAGGGCCGTTTCCATGATAACGAAGCACATATCCAGTTCTCGTTTCTTTTCGACAATCAATTTCATGAACTGTAAGGTGGCTTCGTTTTTGTATTCATTTTCAGCCACATGAATCGTATCACCGAACATGATCTGTAAGAAAATTAAGTACATACGTGATTTAAATTGAATAAAAATTCAAAAAAAAAAAAAAAAATAGAATAAAATTGGGTACACAACTTGCCTGTTTTACTTCATCAGTCGTCATAGCAGGTATGGATTCTTGTTTGGTTTTCAACTTCGATATGTAATCTAATTGCGTGGTGTAATAAGTAACACCATCTAGGACGTATCTGACAGCTATACCAAGATCTAGTTCTTGAGTATTACCAATACCAATTATACTACTGGTATCTGAAGAGAACAAAATATTATCGAAATATATAAGAAAAAAATAATCAAATTGAGTTTATATTTGATTATTTATACACTTTCATACCTTTTCTATTTTTTGATAATTCGTTCAACGTAGGTTGGAATATACTGATAGAAATGTAGCGATCCATTTTCGCACCGGATACGATGCTTTGAGCGTAAAATAGCGAATTGATGATAATCTGTTTTCGAAATCATTTATCGTTATAATAGATTGGTCAAAAATACCAAATAATGAAGTACACGGAATAGAGAAAGGTGCCATTATACCTGGAAATAATGTACGGTAGTTTGAGATCGAGCGATAGGATCTTTATTTTCGGCATCCACATTATCGCCAACTTTCTTGACTACAGATTCTGATATTTGGAAGGAGGTAAATAACGATAACATGAGCTTTTGAATTTTATGTATTTGTACGGCTCGTTCAGATTGATATTCTTCTTTGAATTTTTGAGATAACCCTATAAATATAATAAGTGATTAATTTTCTTTGATAAAAACGAAAATAATACAACAAACTTATCATCATACCGTGTCCGAAGACTGCTGCAATTACCGCAGTAAGATCAGCCAATTCTTTAATGAATTGCGGCATAACGGAGGGTGAAGCACTTCTCAAAACCAACGATACGGTTTCATTCAAGCTGAATACCAGCTGCATAATCTAAAAAATGAATTAAAAAAATGAATAAATAAAAATACTAAATTTTTTTTCGACGAATCGCATTGGTTAAAATTACTTGAATCACAGCGTCTTCGTTTTCAACTCCAACAGAGGTAATGATCGTATTACATAATGTTAGAACAGGAGTAAATAGCTGTAAATATCTGGTACTAACGTCTGGTATAAAATCTACATGAGACGAGCTACAAAATCATAATAAAAAAAAATTGTATTAGGATATAATTCACAATTATATAAATAATTTCAAATAAGAGCCAATCTCAATTACTTAGTATCGCATACGGCGACAGTAGGGTGATAATTATACACATCCATGGTAGATAAAGCGTTCAAGATTTTAGCATCAAGTAAGGCTTCAGCTCCGATCGGATAACTGGCTAATTTACACATGAAAGTCTGCACACAGAATCATATTATTAGCATCTTGAATTACCTGCTTTTCTTAATTACAAACATTTCGAGAAAAATTACCATTTCAGTCTCGTAAACGAATAAAGGAGCTAGTTGGCAATCCTGATTGAATAATTTACATAATTTAATATCGGATTGTACTAAAGTCTGTATCAAACACTTTAAATATCCGTGGGATGCAATGAACGAAATATGATTCGGATCAGCATCAACCAACATTTGTAATCCTGAGAGCGCAGTCATCTACGAACAAAATAAACACATCAGTAATCAACTTCGTCAATTCGATCAGTCAGCGTTTCACTCACTTTCCAAATATCGTGAGCTGCGGTCGCATCTTCGCAAAATATTTTCAAAAGTTGATCCTTGTAATCGCTATTTAATAATTTAGCGCGGAACATTTGCGTCGAATTGATATTTTTAAAATCGAATTCGTCGTTCTCCGGTTTAATATTTTCCAACCAGTACTCCACTTCTGGTTCGTCTCGATCCGTGCAAAAATGTAGGAACGTTAAAAAGCAAGCGAATAAATTGATTTTGACTTTCTTCGAAGAATTTCCCGCCAACACTATCCAATTCTTTAGAACATTCAAAATCTCGCTGGAGTAATTTTCGAACGTTTGCAATTGCGATAAAACCGATTTACGGGTGCTTTCGTTGAGCAATCGTTTCTGCGCTTTGACACATTGTCTGATATCCACAACGAGCAACAGAATTGCTTCGGAAGCTATTATCTTCATATCTTCGCTCGGTGATTCGGTTTCGTTCACCTGTGTACGAGTATTTTTTGTTCATATATATACATACATATAGATGGGTCTTAAGGTTTCTAATTGCCCATTTAATTATACTCACAGTTTGAAGAAGTGACCTGATCAATTCCATCAGTAAAGAGAATCGTAATTGAAATGGTACAATATTGGGAGGAGCAACGATAAAATAAACGTTACATAATTTACGCCAAGCGTCGAAATATTGAACTTGTGCACCTACAAGTTTTCTATATTCGTTCAATTTCACTGTAAATGTCAACAGCTCCTGAAAAATATTAATGTTAGATTTCCACCTACGTAAATTAAAGTCTGCATTTTTTTGTCGTATAACATTTTGCCAATTCTATTTACTTGAACTTCTTGCTGTATTAATTGCCTTTGGCCAGATGTAGAGCTACCTTGAATAGCAGCCAATTCTTCTTGTAGAATGGAAAACAACAGATTAATGTTTATATGTTTAGGAGACATTCCAGAAACCGGATATTCGCATTGTGTCAATACCTACAATATCAAACACGATTAATAGTATAAATCCTGTAATACTATCAAAGCTGCTCGTATAGATTTCTGCACTAGTAATTTAATACTTCGATTGCTTACTTCTTGTACTTGAATTGAATCAAAAAATTGCCAAGAAGGCATCGTAGGAGGTTCTTTCTCAAATTCGATAACACTCATAAGTTGAAACAGCCTTGTACTAATTAACGATGTTACTTCTTCCTCTACAGGGGGAAAAAAATCGCCGATAAAAATAAATACCCAGTATAAAATTACGTACGAGTACAACACTGAGATCGTATTTACCTCCGTTAATTAATTTTCTAACATTAGGCCCCTTTCGTGACTTGGAAAAATCACCGGAACCATGATATAGGAACAATTTAATCAAATCTTCGAGTTTATTATTATGTCCCATGCTGGAGATAACTCTTAATTCGATGGCGAATACCTTCAGCACCCAAGCCATACAAATGAATTCAGTTACTGCAAATGTACGATGAAAATCATCAGATTTCTATTTTAATGTCATTTTTTTGCGATTAACGCACGTTTTTTAAAATCACCTTTATCGTATGTTCTGAATGGAAACAAAGCCATATGTTGCTGAACGAAATCTTGAGTCGATCGTAAAAATCGTAATACCGAATCCGATGTGTTTGGGTTGGCACATAACGTGTAAATAATTTTATATCCCAATTGTACCAGTTGAGGGTGAACTTTGAGCACAGCTTTATCCTTACGATACAACAATGATGTATTCAAGAGTGTCAGTATAGAATGGAAACAGGTTCTAGGGAATCCGGGACCTATTGAATTAAACCAAATGATGACAATTTTCCAATTAATAAAACCTAAGTAAAACTTGAATAATAGAAATGTTACCAGGAGTTTGGAGAATAGTTTTCTTGATGTTTTTCAAATTGAATCCCAACAAGTAGTGAGCCAAATTGACACCGGAAGCGGGTAAACATTGTATTAGTAATTTCATAATTGCTTCTTTAATTTTACCAGTGACTGATAATTCGTTTCCATCATTCCACTGTGCGAAAAAGTTACAAGTCAAATTACAATTATTTTCTTCAATTTCTATTAAAGTTTTGAAGTAACGCAAACCTGATTTTCCTCAGCTTCCAAACTTTCCACAAATCCATGTCTAATAGTTGTTTGAAGTGAAACAGTACATGTGAAAAATGGTATGAATGTCGAATGTTTGATCGGATAAGAGGTAACCGCTAATAAAATATTGACCGCTGTTAACGTGTGCATTGGTAACCACGAATTATACGTGACGTATCTAATTAAAAAAATTAATTAAACAACAATTAGAGTCATGGCGATGTAATGAGGTTGAAAAGTCAAAGCCCTGGAGAATTATGGGAGGAGCAAACTCGAAAAATTATAAAAACCGATCAAAAAACAACATTCAATTTCCTAGCTCAATTAGGAGGAAAAATAGGAGAGGAACAGTCTTTTTCAAGTTCAAAAATGGAGGAACCCACTCATATCGCCCCTCCTAATTGACCTAGGAAGCTGACTTTCGGATATGTTATACCACTTTAAATTGTCCATCAATCAGCTCAAGAACGAAAATTTTTTGCGATTTCAGCCCCTTTGACCCCTTCTCCTAAATTTGGGCATATCTGAATCCACGCGTAATTTAAACCCACTTGCCAAATCTGATCGATTTTGGTCGGTATTGAACTGAGCAAATGATTTTTAGTAACGAGAAAAAAAAATAAATATTAATATCTGACATGGCCTAAAATGGTCGTAATGATCTTCATGAACCGCAAAACGGATTTTATTGATATTCCCCCTTACCCCTGACAAAAAAAAAATCAGGCTGAAAATCAATCAGTTTTTACATAGATGATTGGTCTACTATCCCTCATATTTTTATTCCAAAAATTTAAAATAGTACTTTGCTATATTCAGTAGATGATCAGGATTTCCAGTTCTCGTATTAATTCCACTCAACAGTTGATGTAACGGAATCAGAATCCTGTCCGAATTTGAAAGTGATAACAAATCTAGAAATCTCGCTTGCATTTCCAATCCTTTATAAAGTAATTCTAAACAACTTAGAAGCAACGTTTCGAATGATTTTTTTCCAGCAAATTCTTTATACGAGTCGAGCATACGACATCCTTCATCAATGAGATACATTATCTAATTAAAAAAAAAAAGAATGCAATTAATCAGAGTTCGATTAAACCGTACAGATAGATTCTTTGCTGACATTACCACTCGGAAAAATTCTGAAGATGAACATAGATTGATCATTATATGAAATCCAGGATGAGGACAAATCTGCATACTACCACCATCTTCAGTTTGGACTAACAGTCCAGTGAAATCTTCTACTCTAGGATCATATTGCTTGAGAAATTTCAAAGCAAGTTTTACACATAGATTACCGACTTCCCACTGAAAAAAAAAGTATTTATAAATTCCATTTTTATAGAGCTTCTTGCAAAAATCAATGGCGTACTTTTTCGCTAGGATTTTTGTATGATCTTGAATTAAATCTAAGAAACACAGCTCTCAAAATATAATTCAAATATGGATCGAATCCAGGTGTTCTTGATCCAGCGCCTAGCAATCTAGGCATTGGATTATTGATTAATACATTGATTAAATTCAGTACAGCTCTGGTCAACGGAAATTCTTCGTTTTTGCTTTCCACCTCTTCTAATTCAGCCTGTAAATAAATTTAAAGTTTTGAAAATATTCTCAAAAAAATACACAAAAGAAATTAATTACTAACTTGAACACCTCTGGGTTGATAATTATTAGTTGTCGGAACTGTAGGAATGACTTGAGTGGTTTCTAAATTTTTCCATATTATGTTACCAATTTCTGGCGATTTGGCCAAAGCAGACAGAGTTAGTACGATATCTGCTTTCAAACCGACATCAATCGAACAGGTAACCAAACCGAGTAAAATTGAAATACAAGCCCATTCTAGGTTTTCACAAAATGCTAGTCTGGATATATCATCATGTTCTGAAATAATCGCGTTAATTGAAAAATACGTTTTCAACTTACAAATAAATAAAAATATTATATTTACCAGAGATATGACGTATGACGGATAAAACAGCTTGCAATCCTTGGATTTCCATAGGATTGATACCTTTAGGATATAACGATCTATGTCTGTAGACTGTATCCGAAGTTGGTGGTTGCTCCAGTCGTAAATTATTGTAATATCTACAAATATGGTGATACAGTAATAATTAAAGAGTAAAAATGGATAAAAAAAAAATCATTTCAACGATTCAAAATACATACTTATGAAAAGATTTGAAAAAATGATCCCAAGTGAGAGTAGAAACATCACTACATTTAAATAATTTGAACGCTTGTCTAGCCGAATCAGGACACGCTGCCAATGAGCTAATCAATTCCAAGTACGCGACAAATAAAGCTGGTGGTAATGAATCTCCAGTTTGTTTCAAAAATTTAAACAATGAAACCTAAAAATAATTTCATACATTTCTATCACGTGATTCAATTTTCATTACCGAAAATATTTTTTGAAAATTTTACCTGCTGAGAAAATTTTCGAATTGAAATTGATTTCGACGTTTTGATACTGTCGTCAAACCAAAAATCTAGATGTAATTTTAATCCTAAAGGATCGCGACTATACAATTTGATCATTATTTTCAACATCAATTCGAAATGATGTTCCAGGCTTCCTGGCGGATTTAAACCTTCTTGCTGGTAAATTTGAGTTGTTCTAGATATTTCTTCGGCACGTACTCTCAGTTCTTTAACTTTAAGTGGCATAAGTACGATAAAATCGGTAAACAAATTGTGAATACGACGCATATAAAATTCTTCATTTTGAATAACTTCATTTCGAATAAAACTCGAGTACGTGAACGAAAATACTCCGTTGTTTAGAGCCAAGGTGACCAAAGAATCGTCTTCGTCGGTGATACCTAAACAAATAAAGATTGTAAAAATTTATGAAATAACAAATGGTAACGTGATGTTAAACAAATACCTCTTGGAAATGCGGCAACAGACGTGTTACGAAGACTAGCAACTGTAACTCCTAAAGCGAACTGCATTAAAGCTTGTAGTCCAGGGCATTCCCATTTTTTATTAGGATTTTTAGCTTCGTGGATTAAATTTTCTAAAAATCCATTTTCGCACAAGAGTGGTACTTTGGAAATTATTTCTGAAACAAATGAAAAAGAATATTACAACTTGAAAGGACAACATAATTAGAATGAACGCTAAAATTAAACAAACCTTCGGAATCTTCTCTTTTAATAACATCATTAACATCGATAGCAAATAATAAAGCCATTTGCAAGGCCAAAGTTACATTATCAATTCCTCCGCTAACATCGCTTTCGATTTTCAACGTTCTTAAGAAATTAATCAGCCTATGAAATTAATAAGAGTTTTAAAAAAAACTGTATAATTCCTGCATTCAACTACAACTACGACGTTACAACTTACATGAACAAGGATTGTTGATATAATCCGGCTTGAGCCGAATATAAAAATATTATATCAGCTAAAATCTGTCTTATTTCTTCAAATAATACGACTACAGTGTGGTGATGTTTAGGACCACCTAATGCACGATTCCTTTGCAACATTTCTATCTCCTTTTGTAGGTCCAAATTCTTCAGTGCAGCTAAAAATATTTGAAAATTACAAAATGAAAAACCTTACTCATTACATTACTGATAAAACTATTCACTTACTAATAACTTTTTCTAATAATCCTTCGTTAACCAATTCATCACTGTACTTGGCTAAATAATCTGGTATATTACTAGAAATATCAACCGTCCAATGGAACCCTGAACGAGCTTGCATAATAGTTCTCAAAGTGGTAGCTAATGCTTTATGACCATCGTAATATAAGAGCACAGCGACTAAACCACGAGGCAACCCGGGATAACTTGGCATTTGATGTTGAGCTAATAAAATAAAATAAACATTAACAATATGCACGCGGTAATACCAAACCCACGATATATTACTCGTATACCTGTTGTGAGTAAATCTAACGCCATCAATTCATCTAAATCGTACATATCTGATAATATTATAGCTTCTTCAACCATATCTTTAGGAACAGTATGGTATTCAATTCCAGCCACTCGAATTCCTTCGCTTTCGCTTTTCTTTACTATCAATCGGCTTTTGCCATTTTTCGGCTAAACAAATAATTAATGTTGCGTGTAAGTAGGTCATTTTATGAACTTCAGTGGTCGCCGAGTGAAACTTACAGGATTTTTTAGTACGTTGAGGAAATTCTGTTTGTATTTGGCAAACGTTGCTTGTAACGTTCCAAAACAGGCGTCGCTCGTTTCGATGATACATTTCTCCACTGTACTGCATAGTTGCTTGTACGGAGTCCACATATCCAAGACTGAATCTTAAAAATGAGTACCATTAATTCACATTGTATAGAAAGTCGTTATTTTTTTATCAGAGAATGAGAAACACGAATGATTAAAGTTTTACATATTTCAACATACCCTCCATGTTTATGCTTTTGTGGAAGCAACTAACGAATTAAAATCGAATCTATTACATGAATTTAATAATTACTTTGACACAAATTCATGAAAAAACATTTGAAAATTTCGTTTTTATCAAAGTTTTGAAATTTTTAAACACCGGAGACCGGACTTCGAAAAAGCAAACAAAAAATCGCGTGGTCAGCCACCGGCTTTTTTTCTTTGAAGTGAGCCTCTGCCGTTATTTCAATACCACATCTTTTTTGGAAAAAATATAAAATAGGAAAACGGATAGGTAACGATATAACAAGTTGGCAACGTCTGTACTTTGTAATATGTTTGACAACGTTGCCTTCTCTGCGGTAAAAAAATGTAAACACATGTCAGAAATGGAATTGCCGGATTTTTGAAACTGAAATTAAAAATCGAACAAAAATTTAATAATCATTGAAATTTTGCGAATAATTAAATTGAATTTATAAGATGATATAGTACTTCACGATATTATTTATACATTTAACATGTCTGAAATTACAGTTACCCCTCTCGGAGCCGGCCAAGATGTGGGCCGTAGTTGTATCATAGTGACGATGGAAGGCAGAAGAATAATGTTGGACTGCGGCATTCATATGGGTGTTCAAGATGAAACGCGATTTCCTGACTTTAGCTTCATTACAGCAGATGAACCAATCAACAAGTACATAGACTGCGTTCTAATCACACATTTTCACCTGGATCATTGTGGTTCGCTACCTTATCTGACAGAAATGGTTGGTTATAACGGCCCGATATACATGTCTCAGCCGACAAAAGCTATCGCTCCTTTACTTTTAGAAGATATGCGTAAAAACTCTGTAGAAAGAAAAGGAGAGATAAATTTCTTCACAGCGCAAATGATCAAAGACTGCATGAAAAAAGTAATCACGATAAATTTACATCAGAATGTCAAAGTAAACAATGATATCGAAATCAAAGCTTACTACGCCGGACACGTAATTGGCGCCGTGATGTTCTACATTAAAGTAGGATCACTATCTGTAGTCTATACCGGAGATTACAATATGACTCCTGATCGTCATTTGGGTGCAGCTTGGATTGATAAATGTCGTCCTGACGTATTGATAACCGAATCAACCTACGCTACAACTATTCGAGATTCAAAGCGGTGCAGAGAACGTGATTTTTTAAAAAAAGTCCACGAATGTGTAGAACGAGGTGGTAAAGTACTAATACCAGTATTCGCGTTGGGCCGAGCTCAAGAAATATGTATTTTATTGGAAACGTACTGGGAACGTATGGATTTAAAAGTACCTGTCTTTTTTGCAGCCGGTTTAACCGAAAAAGCGAACAATTATTATAAAATGTTTATTACTTGGACTAATCAGAAAATTAAGAAGACTTTCGTCCACCGTAATATGTTCGATTTTAAACACATCAAACCATTTGAAAAATCATACCTGAATAATCCAGGACCAATGGTGGTGCTAGCGAGTCCGGGAATGTTACACGGTGGTATGTCTTTGTACATTTTCAAAAAGTGGGCCAACAATGAAAACAATATGCTCATTATGCCTGGATTCTGCGTACAAGGTACGGTCGGTTATAAAGTTTTACAAGGAGCTAAGAAAATTGAATTCGAAAAACAAATCGTTGAAATTAAAATCAACATCGAATACATGTCTTTTTCGGCTCATGCCGATGCCAAAGGTATAATGCGCCTTATACAGTACTGCGAACCCAGAAATGTACTTTTGGTCCACGGTGAAGCTACAAAAATGGAATTTCTTAAGAAAAAAATCAAAGAAGAATGTAATCTCGAATGTTACATGCCGGCCAATGGTGAAACTTGTATCATCGAAGCCAAACATCCAGTTCCTATCGATGTAGTATCTAGTCTACTGAAAAAAGAAGCCCTCAAATACAACGCTTTGGGACCAGTTGCCAAAAGACCTCGTATTATACATGGTGTTTTGGTCATAAACAAAGATACCATGACTTTAATGGATGTAGACGATGCTTGTAAAGAAGTTGGAATTAAACCTCATATTATTCGGTATGATGTTCGATTATACGAACAATTTTTTTTTTGTTGTAATCATCTAATTAACAAGCAAGTTTTATTTGATTCATTTTTTTTTTTTCGCAGATTTACTTCAACGGTCAAACTTCAAGATCCAGGTCCATGTTCTAAAACTTGCGAAAAGATTTTAAAACTTCTCAAAGATAAATTAGAAGGTTGGAATGTTCAAGTAACTGAAACTTCTATTTCGGTCGAATCTGTCCTCGTAAAAGTTGGCGGTGAAGATGAACAAAAATCCGTTTACGTATCTTGGACCAATCAAGACGAATTATTGGGCTCTACTATATTGGACATGTTACAAAATATCGGATGAAATATTAAAACGTAAGTACGCTCGATAAAATATTCCTATTAATACTCAATTGTTTCATGGCCATTGATATTCTCTTCTCTCTAAATGAATACAATGTAACGTAATTTTCGTGAAAATTAAACAGGTGATTTTCATTTGAAAATTGAAACATATGTTGATGACGCCGTTTCGTCGTCACAATGATATTTAAACAACTTGCCTCACTTATTTGTAAGCCATCTCGAGTTCGATTGGTTGTATTTGTTCGCTAATTCGTTTGATGAGTACTTCGTTCGTTGTATTGCTCAAGTTCGATGATGGAATCTTATCTCATATTTGGGTAAAATTTTAATTTCAGTAATTGACAAAACGTCTGTTATATTCCGTATCTAATCAAATTAATTTCTACTATAATTAAGATATAATTTTTCAACTGATAAATTAATATTATTGAAAGAGCCATCCGGCGAAAAAATTCTAACCGCAGCTATTTATTGGCACTAGATAAAAATAACCTATCTTTATCAGGGAAGCTGAGCAACATAACAAAATCTCATGTACATTTTCTTTTCAAAATTATTATACGTATTTTTATAATCGTATATTCGAATATGTGAGAGTCGTTGACTCGTCTAACGGATGCGAATCCATACAGCATCACGTACTCGAGGCATCATTTAGTAAAATGTGAAAGCGTTAAGTTAGTCAAGTAGTCTCGAGCTCGAGTTGTGTCTGTCGATTTGCAAGCGAGCACAGTTACACGCGTATACCCACCTAGCTTTTTATACGAAGGCCGAAGAATGTCGGTATTGTATTTCAGCGCTTCCTAATTGAAAGTATTTCCTCTTTCGGGTTTAAAATAATGTAGTAGACGGCAGAATTATTGTTGACACGCGTCAGTGATGATCAAACTGCGAGAAATTCACCTTTCTGGGTCAAGGTACCTCTATAAAAAGGGGCGGTAATATACGACTAGGAAACTGGTGGAAATTTATCCAGGGATGAAAGGTGCATGTTTTTTGGTACTGTGATTTTTGGTCATCATTGTAAGCAGCCCTCCCCCTCCCCCCGGTGAGGTGGATGATTCTTGTACTCGAAATCTGGGGGGGGAGGAGTCGCAATATTCGACGATAATTTCCAAAATGCACGAGCAGGCTCGCTTCACTTGCTTTAATCGTGGGTACTATTTTCGAAATTAATTCTTTTCTTTAATCTTAAGTTTACAAAATCATTAGGCTTATTCCACGTCAAAACAATCCAAATGGTGAAATTTAACTCTGGTTTTTCGATTTTTCTCTAAAAAAGTTGACCAAGTTCCTCTCAGTGATTGGGGGGGGGGTAGTCCTTTGCAATTCTCCAACAATTACGATTTTTTATTGAAAGACTCACACTTTAAAAACTCATATTTAGATCAGTTTATGCGGTTTTGTGGGGAATCGAAAAAAATTTATAATTGGTATGTAAAAATTTTGAAAGCTCAAAATTGAGCTTTTAAGATAAAAGCTCAACTTTTCATGATGTGCACAAATGTTTAAAAGTTACCATCTAGCAATCTGAAAAAATTACTATGAAGAGACCATTTTATGTTTGTATCGATAAATCTATCAATTTTCAGAAGGGTTCTCAGTTTTGGTCGAAATTAAAAAAAAAAAAAAATGGAAAGAGTGAAGTGACATGTCGATTCTTACTGATTCGAAGACATTAAATTTGAATATTGGTTTATTTTTTTGATGCGACCACTCTACCCCCCCCCCCCTCTGGCTCCCACCAGCTTCCTCAGTACGGTCAAAATTCAAAAAAATGGAAATGATGATATGACATATTGATTCTTAAAAATTTTTTAGGATGGTTAGTTTTAATATCGACTGATTTTTTTTTTTAATTCAACCCATCCCCTCCCCCTTGCCCGCTCCAATATGGTGAAAATTCAATAAAATTAGAAAACCGAAGTGACGTATTGATTCTTACTAATTTGATGGCGGTGAATTGGAATTTCGACAATTTTTTTTTGAAGTCACGTATCACTGCTTACTAATTTGAAGTAGCTGAGTTTAAATGTCAATTTTTTTTCGATTCAACCTCTTTAATCCCCGCCCCACCCTCACTAACCCCTTAATATGGTCAAAATTCAAAAAGGATTGAAAAATTGAAGTGATATATCAATTCTTACTAATTCGATAATGCTGATTGTGAGTCTAAATATCGACTTACTTTTTTAATCCAATCAAAACCCATCCTCCCTACACCTCCTTTTAATATGGTAAAAAATGTTTAAAGATGAAAAATTAAAATGACATCGATTCTGATTAACTCGAAATAGCTGAGTTCGAATATCAGTTTATTTTTTTTTTATTCAACCTTTCTGAATCCTTCTTCTCATCCATCAGCCCACAATGTGGTCAAAATTCGAACAAATGAAATCATTGAAGTGACGTGCCGAAGCTTACTAATTCTAAGGTGTTGAGTTCGAGTATCGACTTTATTTTTTCATCTAACTCAACCCCTCCCCCGCCACATGCCCTTTAAATATGGTAAAAATTCAAAAAAGTTACAAATCGAAGTGACATATCAATTATAAGTAATTTGAAGGCATTGAGTTCGAATATCAGCTTAGTTTTTTGATTTAAACCTATCTAAACTCCTTCCGTCTTTTTGATCCAACCCCTTACGTGCTCCACATCGACTCTTAAATCACCAGTAAATGAAAGAATGTGGGTACACCTGCAAATTACTTGCTCGTTATTGTAATATTTTGTTGTTTTCCTGCGCATAGATTTTTTTCCATTCAATCTACTGCAATTTAAATCGCTGCAAAAATAATTTCAAAACATTCGCAATCAACATATAAGTGCGACTTTACCTCCATTTATTTTTATAATTTGTTACGTATTGATACATCTGCGTTTACGTACATTTTAATTTTCAAAAACATTCCATTAAATCATCTCGGTATTTATCAATGCGCTAAATTCGGATATCTCTGTACGTAGGAAAAATTCCACCACTTAGCCGCCAGCACGAAACACCTCCGCGATAAAAATTAAACCCCTTTATTTCCTGTTGGAATCTAGGTCATAGTTTTAAAATTGAAATAAGTCCACGTTTTTGGTATTTCATAGAAGAAAAAGAAAAAAATAGCTGGAATATTATTACAAACGTTGTAGGTGGTTAAACTGTAGGGTTTCGTTTTCACATGGTTTTTTTTAGCGTTCATTTTGAACTTATTTATTGTATTCTTCATTTAAAATGAGCACGATATTTACACACTGTAGCTATATAATTTACGACAAACTCGATTGTCGAATGACTTAAACGAATTCATATTTACTGCAGAAGGAAAAAAAAAGCATCGCTTTGCGATACTTTTTTAGCCTGATTTTCGTTCGTGACGTAGTACAATCATGAGAATTGAAGGTAGGAAGGATTCAAAGGGTTTGAAAAATCAAAAACCCTCAAAAGGCTTATCTAGGGTCCTTACTGACTGTACATACTTGATTTCAATTTCCTAGCCTAATTTGGAGGTAAGTTATGTGAAGAACAAACATTAAAAATGAGAAACATCGACCAAAAAGCGACATACTTACTCAGGGCTGTGAAGGGGTGCAATAAAGCTGAAAAGTCAAACTCTCAAAAGGCACATCTGGGGTCGCTACTAAATGTACATACCTAATTTCAAGTTGCTAGCCCAGTTTGGAGAGGAGTTATACGAGGAAAAAACTCAAAAAATTAGAAAGACTTGGCAAAAACCCACATAGTTAAGGCTGTGAGGGGGTGCAATAGAGCTGAAAAGTCTGCACCCCTAAAAGGCACATATAGGGCCTCTACTGAATGTACATACCAAATTTTAACTTTGTAGCTCATTTAGGAGGGAAGGTAGGTGAGGAACATCCCTTTTTTAAGGTCAAAAAGAAGGAAAACCTCCATATTTCACCTCCTAATTGACTTAGGACGTTGATTTTTGGATATGTTATGTAAAATTGGATTCTACATCGATTCACTCAAGAAGTAACAATTTTTTTGTTTTGGACCCTCAGCACCATCCCCACTCTTATATATCTAATCCGCCGCCAAACTGAGCCGATTGACTGAATTGGAGCGATTTTGGTCAGTATCTGGTAAAGTGATAATAATGTTTGGGGATAAAATAAAATAAAAATAAATATCTGAAACTCCTCATTTTCTATCCTCCTCCTCCCCTTCCAACTAGCACGGTTTTTATTGTCAATATGACAGAAAATCAGGCTAAAAATCGTCAAATCATCGAAAATTGATCAAAAAAATGTAGAAAATTGGCCTAACATATGACAAAAAAATCTTCAAGAATCGTTGGAAATTGGTTGAAAATCAATAGATCAAAAATTATGAAAAGAAATCGTCAAAAATTATCGAAAATTGTTTGAAAAACTGACAAAGATTTATTTAAAATGCAGAAAATTTTTGTTAAATTACGAAAAAATCATTAAAAATGATTGAGGATTACGCAAAATACTGACCAAAAATGTATAGAAAACTGAAAATTAACCAACAATTGTTTAAAATCATTGAAAATTGGGTGAAAATTCCACAAAACTGGGTTCAAAATGCTGAAAATTGTCCAAAAATCGTTAAAAATGATTGAAAATTGATCTAAAATGAAAAAACAAAATTGTCAATAATTATGAACAACTGTTGAAAATTAGATGAAAAAGTGGCCTAAAATCACTACAAAATCATGCAAAATTGAATAAAAAATTGCCAAAACTGTATGAATGTGTTGAAAATTGACCAAAAATCGTTTTAAAATGATGAAAATTTGATTTAAAATATAAAAAGAAATCTTTAAAGATAACCAAGAAAGTTTTCTGAAAAATTGACAAAATTATGTAAAAAGTCGAGAAAAAACTTCAAAAATCTTGAAAAACTGTTGACAATTGGTTGAAAATTAGCCTGAAATTACGAAAAAAATCATTGAAAATCAATAAAAATTGAATGAAAAATTGACAAAACTGAATTAAACATGCTGAAAATTGACCAACGTTTAAAAGGATTGAAAATTGACCTAAAATATGAAAAGAAATCGTTGAAAATAATCAAGAAATTGGGTGAAAAATTGACCTAAAAATCACGAAAAAAATCATTAAAAATCGTTGAAAATTGGACAAAAAATTTACAAAATGCATTAAAAATGGTGAAAATTTACCAAAAATTCTGTAAATACATCAAAAATTGGCTGAAAAATTGACTAATATGGGTAAAAAATGCAGAAAAGCTGTCGAAAATCATGAAAAACTATTGAAAGTTAATTGAAAATTGGCAAAGATTGTGGTAAAAGTCGAGAAAAATCTCCAAAAATCGTGAAAAACCGTTGAAAATTAGTTAAAAATTAGTTGAAAATTGACCTGAAATCACGAAAAAATCATTAAAAATTGTATGAAAAATTGAAAAACTGCATTTAACATGTTGAAAATTGACCTAAACTATGAAAACAAACCGTTGGAAATAATCGGAAAAATTGAACGAAAAATTGACCTAAAAATCACGAAAAAAATCTATAAAAATCGTTAAAAATTAAATAAAAAATTGGCAAAATGCATTAAAACGTTGAAAATTTGCTAAAAATTCGAAAATTGACCAAAAATTGTTAAAAACGATTGAAAATTGATCTAAAATAAAATTAAAAAAAAATTGTCAATAATTATGAAGAAAGTGGCGTAAAATAACAAAAAAATCATTGAAAATTGGATGAAAAATCGACAAAATGCACCAGTAATGCTGAAAATTGACCAAAAAACGTTGAAAATCATTGAAAATTGATATAATCCGTCGCCAAACTGAGCTAATTAACCGAATTGGAGCGATTTTGGTCGGTATTGAGCGGAGTAAATGATTTTAGTCTTCAAGAAAAATAAGAAAATGGGAAAAAACTACGGAACAACCGCATTTTTGTTGCTGCGAGACAGTACAATGGAGCTAAAAAGTCGAGAACCCCAAGAGGCACATTTAGGGTTCTTGCTAAATGCGCATATCTAATTTCAAGTTCTTAGCTCAATTTGGAGGGGAGTTGGGCGAGGAACGAACATTGAAAAAACAACCGAAAAAAAAACCTGAATTTTAGGCCTGCGAGTAGGTGTAATGAAACTGATACGTCCACGCCCCCCCCCAATTCGCATCTAGGAGACCCTACAAAATGTACATATCAAATTTTAGCTTCCCACCTCTATTTGGGGGTGAGTTATGTACGAGGATCAAAACTCAAAAAACTCAATAAATGAGAAAACCTGACCAAAAAGCCACATTTTCGGGGCCGTGGGGGGATGCAATCGGTACCCCCAAATGGCTCATCTACGGCCCCTATTAAATGTGCATACCAAATTTTCAGATTCCTAGCTCAATTTAGTGGGAAAATAAAGGGAGGTACAGTCTTTTTTCAAGGTCAAAAATGTAAAAACCTTCACATATCTCCCCTCCTAATTGACCTGGGAGGTTAATTTTTCGATATGTTGTGCAGCTGTAGATTTTCTATCGATTGACTGACTCAAAAAGGAACTAGTTTTGTATTTTTGGCCCCTTAGCACCCCCTTCCTCCGAGATGGTGCCAAACTGAATTTTCACACCAACGTCATTCCCACTCATATATGTATATTTAATGCATTCACCGAATTGGAGCGATTTTGGTCGGTATCAAACAGGCTGAATGCTTTTAAAGTTCGGGCAAAAAAATAAAAAAAATAAAGATAAATATCTGACATGGCCAAAAATTGTCTGAATGATCTTCTAGCATCCCGAAACAGATTTTGTCGGTGTCCCCTTCGCCAACCACTCGCTGTTGGTCGATAGATCGTCATAGTCTGGTTTATGACGTAGAAAATCAGTCTAAAGGGAAAAAAACATTCACACGGATTCTAAAAAAAAATTGTAAATTAGTTAAACAGTAGCCACTTACCTGGCTACAAGATGGTATGAGTAACAATAGCTTATCTAATGACCTTTATGACGGTAGGATAAAAATATGTACGTATAACCAAAAACTGTACACGATTTCTCGTTTATTATTTTCAAGGTTCGAATCGCAAACGAACCATCCATTAAGGTGTATTTTTAAAAATGCATTCGAGATCATTCCTCACGTATTCGAGTAAAAACCCGATCACTAGCTGCGTCGTATTATCTCGATTCTCAAATAATCTAATTTCTGCCTAATCCTAAAATCTTTCATAATACATATTAATATCATTATCTCATAGTTTGCAATCGTATAATTATCAAACCGGTTTACGTTTTACCTATATTATATATATATACATAGAGAGAGTTATTTTAAGTATATAAGTTTGATAACAGTCTCTCCTATACGTGTATTTCGTCACCTAAACATCGTATTAAACGATTAGCTCCAGGTACTTACTTGTAAGTAGTAGGTACTAGGTACATATTGGTAGCACGTACGAGGAAAAAAATTCGCATTCGCACGTGTCCTCGATACCATCATCAACAGCAGCAACCAAACCAAACCTTAAAAGATGCGTAGTAGGTAAAGTTTAAAAAAAGTTGATGTCTGAAAAAAAAAAAAAAAAATAGAATTAAATCCAAACCAAGCTTAGTAATCACTGCGTATGGTACAATAAGCAAATTATGCAATCTATCATGTAATATTGTTGCTGTGTAGTTGTTGTTTGGACGTCGTGGTTTCGCTTCGCTGTCATATGCCTGTGCCTGTGCCTGTGTGCGTTTCGGGCTCAACCTGTTACCGTTGTCATTATTCGTTATCTCGGTTTGCGGTAAACATTTAAACGTAAGCTTGAAAGTTTTGTGAATCGCGTGGTGAACTTTTTTAAAACTCGGTTAGTCGAAAAGGATTCAGTTTGATAAGCTTTTTGTCGATAGTAAGATGTGGTATCGCGTTCTGTAACCAGTGTATATGTTCTTGACGAGTGATTCATGTGCGTTCGAGATAACACAAACAGTCCAGAGTACTTAAAACTGATCTTATAATCGTTAATTGTAAGTTTTCGTTTACATTATTTATCAATTTTTTTTTTTCCTCCCAAATAATTCAAAGTTAATGCAGTTTCGTTGATTTCTTTTTTCTGATTCAAATTAATCGAAATGAGTTGTGAAAATGAATGGTTACTAGTCGATTTATCTAGATAGAAATGTGCGAGTAGGTTATCCCTTCCCCCTTCCACCACCCCCCCTGAAAGAAATGTAGTTAATTTATTTTATTGTAGAAAGGTAGGTAATGGTTAATTGGTTTCTTTTTCTGTAATCTATTCGTTATGGGTTGTGAAACAAATGGTGGATAGATGGATAATGTATTCGAGTTAACATTTGCGATAAGAATGTAAGTTTAATAATAACGTACGGTGCCCGATGTGTTGGTTTATATGTACGTAGTAGACGTACCTATTTCGATGTATATATGTGCATATGTGTAGTGTACCTACAATTGAGTCTTAAATTCAATGCAAGTTCCAAGTCGTCGTGTATTGCACGATTAGAAGTAGCATTTGGGTGGGTCTGGGTACTTGGTGCATGTGCATAGATCGATTCGATTTCATTATTGCGTCAGGCTGTTTGAATTCGAGATAAATTTTCTGTGCGTGAATTTTCTCGTCGATTCGCTCGAGTGACCAGTTTACAAACATCAGAAATTTTCGTACGTGAGTTGACTGCTTACTACTTACGATAGGACTAGAAATAGGTAATATAGTTTCTTGACTTTTGGTACATGGTATGGGTGATTGAAAGTTGATTTTTTATGCGAAAAAAATTCGCCTTGTTCTAGTTTCAATTTTGTAAACTAATCTTTTTTTTTTTTGTAGTAAATATTCGGAATTATGTGAATTAGAAACGAAAGAAACTCCTTCGAACAGGTTTTTTTTACACGAAAATTTACATATTTTTAATTCTTGTAATAAATGTGTAATTACGTAATTTACTAGTTAAAAGATGAGAGTTCAGGTTTTTTTCTTCTTCCAATTTACGTATGAGTAAGGAAGTCACTCGCCTATACTAATTCTAGTTGGTGTGTGATTTACATGAAATTTCAAAAAATTATCATTTAACAAGAGTAGTTTACCTATATTATCAGCCATTATGAAATAAATTCCCTAATTGACTCGAATTATTGGTGATTATGATGTAATTATAGTTTTTAAATGTAAATTAAGGGTAATTACTGTAATTACACGTATAACTGTGTATTGGGGAGGATTGAAAAAAAGAAAACACAAATCTCGCATTTTGACCAAACTCATGTAGATGATTGATTTCGAGTTCAAAACCTACCATGCAACATGATATGGGTACTGAAAGTGTGGTCATTTTCGAAAATACTTGGTTTTTAGGGTTATTTTCGACGACATGTTGTGAATGAAAATCCGGTTACTACAGACTGTATTGACCAACGACGGATGCAGGGGGAAGGGGGATTTTCAACCAAATCAGTTTTGAATTTTCTTGCATTTTTGTCCATCTTTAAAAAATGTTTGATGATTTTTTTTTTACGTATGTTTGGACACTTTTCAACATTTTTGATCGACTTTTTTCATTCTCCCCCCCCCGCCACAATTTTATCAAATTTTTGCTATGTATTCGACAAACTGTTTTCATTTTTTGGGTCAATTTTCACTCAATTTTCAAAATTTTTTCTGGATTTTTGATAAATTTTTTGCAATTTTTACCAATTTTTATCGAATTTTTACAAAAGTTTCAAAGATTTTAAACAAGTTTTTTCATGATTAGGTGAATTTTTACAAAATTTTCGATGATATTCAATTTTTTTTCTTGTTTTAGGTAAATTTTCATCCTATTTGCAACATTTTTTTATAGTTTTTATCAATTTTTTGCATTTTTTATCCATTTTTATCTAATTTTTACCAATTTTTCTTTGATTTTTAAAGATTTTTTAATGGATTAAATAAAATTTTACTCAACTTTCAAAACTTTTACGTGATTTTTGATCAATTTTTTGCAATTTGCCTACATTTTTCGTGATATTTTTACAAGATTGTCAATTTTCAACTAATTTTCAGCATTTTTTCGTGGCTTTTGATCAATTTTTTGCATTTTTTTAAACATTTTTACAAAATTTTCGACGATAATTTTTTAAATTTACAATCAATTTTCAACATTTTTTCGCGATTTTTTTGTTAGTTTTTTCTCAATTTTTTGCACTTTTTACCCATTTTATTGAATTTTTACAAAATTGTAGAAAATTTTTCGCGATTTTTGATCGAGTTTTCGTACTTTTTACCCATTTTTATTAAATGTTTACCAAACCATCAGCGGTTTTCTACAATTTTTTTCATGATTAGCTCAACTTTTACAAAATTTTCGACCATTTTTTCACGATTTATGTCAATTTTGTAGACAATTTTCAACATTTTTTCGTGTTTTGCATTTTCTACCCATTTTATGTTAAATTTTTACGTAATTTTCGATGATATTCAAATATTTTTTCATGATATAGGTGAACTTTCATCCAATTTTCAACATTTTTTCATGTTTTTTTATCGATATTTTGCATTTTTTACCTATTTTTATCAAATTTTTACCAACTTTTTTGTCATTTTTATTGATTGTTTAATGATTTAGATCAATTTTTACTCAATTTTCAACACTTTTACGTACTTTTTGATCAATTTTTTGCATTTTGCACCTATTTTTCATGAAATTTTTACAAGATTGTCAATTTTCAACCAATTTTTAGCATTTTTACGTGACTTCAGATCAATTTTTTGCATTACTTTAAACATTTTTACAAAATTTTCGACGATTTTTTTCACATTTACAGACAATTTTCAACATGTTTTCGGGATTTTTTAATACATTTTTTGTATTTTTCAGCCATTTTATCAAATTTTTGCATAATCTGAAAAAAAATTTCGTGATTTTTGATCAATTATGGGCACTTTAACGCATTTTTGTCATATTTTTATCCAATTTTTGATGATTTTTAAATATCGTTAATCATATTGTTAGATCAATTTTCACGTGATTTTTGACCAAATTTTTTTGCGTTTTTAACCAATTTTTCTTCAATTTTTACTCAGTTTTTGATGATTTTTTACGATCTTTACCATATTTTAGGCTAATTTTTACGCATTTTTAACTTTTTTTTCCAATTTTTGATCAATTTTTAGAACTTTTTACCCATTTTTGTTACATTTCCATCCAATTAGTAAAAATTTTTCGTAATTTTTGATCAATTTTCGGCACTTTTCATCTATTTTTGTTAAATTTTTATCCAATTTTAAGTAACATTTTTAACAATTTCCATCATATATTTCGTCAATTTTCAGCTATTTTCAAAATAATTTTTCTTTGATTTTTGATCAATTTATAATTCTCAACATTTTGTCGTGATTTTTGTTGAATTTTAAATTTTTCGTGTTTTTTATCAACCTGATTTACTATTCCATATTGTTAATAAAAACCAGGTCATATCAGTCTATCGACCAACAGCGAGTGAGGGGGGGGGGCAATATCAACAAAATCCGTTTTGGAGTCCTAGAAGACCATTAAGACAATTTTCAGCCATGTGAGATATTTATTTTTTCCAATTCGGTCAATCGGCTCAGTTTAGCCGGAAATTAGATATATATGAGTGGGGATGAACTTGGGTCGAAATTCAGTTAAGCACCAATTTGGGGTAGGGGGTGCTAAGTGGCCATAAACTCCCCTTTTTAAGCCAATTGATAGAGAATCAAAAGTTGTATAATGTATCCAAAAGTGAACCTCTCAAGTCAATTAGGAGGGAAGATATGGGGATTTCTCCCTTTTTGACCTTGAGAAAAGGCCGGTTTGTGTTTCAACTTTAAGCCCCATTTGTTTAGTTTGATATCGTTTGAATTTTATTGGTACTAAAGAATAAATTACATTTAAAGATGGGTAATGGACTGCGCACGTTTTGTATGTAAATACACGTCAATTTTCAATGAAATTATGAATCATGAAATTACAAATTAACCGTACAAATATAGTAAGTAAATATTCTTAGTAGCACGATTGAGATAAACCAACATCACAGTAAAATAACTCAAATGACTGTTACATGATATTGTAGTATTATTCTAATCGGTGGGTACAATATGCAAATACCAAATACATAATATACGAATCCCCATATCCTTTACCAACTTTTTACACACTTTCCTTCCAAGTCTCTAGGTATTTCATTAATATACAATGTATACCCGGAGACGTATCGCATACCCGGATTACTTACCTATCCGGTATCCAACTCGTAATTCGAGTAAATTACCTTATTTATCGAATAGTAATTATTCCATTATCTAGCTGAATATTATTTACACGATCTACATAAAAATGTTGGAACATTTTTTCAGCGAAGAATATTTTTTAGTTAAAATGCGGAAAGGTATATGCGCTATTTATTTCGCTTACCCCCTGGCCCCCGGCCACACCCTACTGTAAAGTATATTGAAATGTATTGAATACATCGAATGGATAAATTACTGAAGCATGTAAAAAAAAAAAAAAAATACGTGCGGAATATTCGAAGAGTAATGAGAGCGTTAAAATACAGTCTGGTTGGCTGGATTTTTTTTTATTTTTGTCTTCGGTCGTCGTCGCTGTCTTCGTCTTCTTCGTTTTATTATTATTATTCAATAAACGTATCGTATAGGTAGGTAGATAGACAGATAGGTAGGTAAGTGAATTTAAACAGAATTGGCAAATTCTTGGGATGCTTAAACTGCACGGTTTGGTTTATAATTTAGCTTAGGTCTGTTGCATTGGTTCGGTTCGGTTCGGTTCGGTTCGATTTAGTGTACTTATTACACGAGGAGGCAAAATATTTAAACAAATGATTAGCACGCTATAATTATCAGTTATTAATGTATTAGTTTCGATGTTTGGTATATTATCGTCTGCTAGGCTCGGTTATCTTTATAATTATGTAAAATTCGTTCGAGTGTAATGTTAAATTCGTTAATTATTTGATGGTAGAATTTTCATCATATGACGTATAGATTTAGTTAGGTACATCTTTTGAATGATATTTTAATGGATTGGTTTAAAGTACTTATTCGAATTCGAAATGATAAGAAGGCAGACGATTAGACGCATTAACATCGAAATATGTTTAATGTAGGATGTCTCCACTCCTGAAATAGATGGCATCACAAACAAGGCCAGTTCCAGATATTCTCACTAAATTGTACAATGCTTGTCTGTAACTTTAGTACTATCCATCTTGTTGGGAAAAAAAGCATTGTTAGACTCATCCCTAAGCCTGTTAAAGATGATTCTCGAACCGGCTGACTTCGTCTCATTACTCTTCTACCAGCACTTGGAAAAGTTTTTGAAAAACTTGTAAAAATTGAGCTTAATTATGTCTTTGAAAGTTCTAGTCCATTAAACAGTAATCAGTTCGGATTTAGGCGTGGTCGAAGTACTGAGCCTACAATCCATGAGGTTTTAGATCACCTTAATGATCTTAAGACTTCCTATAACATTGTGGGAGCCATCAGTTTAGATATAGCTGGTGCATTTGATCACGCCAGATGGGTAGAAATGCTGAATTGTTGTCAAACTCATGGTGCACCTTGGTACCTTATTGGAATAATTCAAAAATACTTTCAGAATCGTGTGTGATCTGTCTTCGTGGCTTTGAATCAGTTCTGAAAATTATGGAGCACGGCTGCCCTCAGGGGTCTGTGCTTGGTCCTCCATAATGGAATATTCAGTTTGATCATATAATGGATTTATTTTGCAATATCTCCTTTGTCAGAGTTATTTGTTACGCGGACGACACATTCTTACTGATAGGTGCTAATTCTCCGTGTGAATTGATCTCTAGAACTGAGTTGGTTACTCGTCAAATTATCACATTTCTTGGTAGCGGAGGACTTTCCTTGAATGAATCCAAATCTAAATCCATCATTTTTTATTTCCGCTCTAATTCAAATTCTTCAAAATTTCCTTGCACAGAGGTGAAAGTAGGAAACACCGTGATCAAAGCATCCAATTCGTTGACGTACTTGGGGACCCAGTCGGATAATCGTCTACTCAGGGGTGTGCATGTGCGTTACCTTGTTGAAAAATGTACTTGGTATTTACCTATTTTGACCTCTTTGTGCCACAATCTTTTTGGTTATAGCAACTGGGCCAAAGTCATCATGTACAACGGCACTATTGGTGCATTATTTAGGTATTATAGCTCTCTTTTTTACAACAGGATCTTAATCAAACGCTGAAAGGCTCTATCGCTCTACTGGCTGCGCAGTTACCTGCATCTTAGCAGCATAGGCCTTTATTAAGCTAATAGTATTTGAAAAATCTAATTAGACCAAAAATTGCCAAAACTGCATTAATATGTTGAAAATTGATTAAGAGTCGTTAAAAATTATTGAAAATTGATTTAAAATATGAAAATAAATCGTTGAAAATTATCGAGAAAATTAGGTGAAAAATTGACAAAAAAGTGTTTCTAGTTGAGAAAAATCATCAAAAATCATGAAAAACTATTGAAGATTGACCTAAAACTACAAAAATATGATTAAAAATTAGATGAAAAATTAACAAAACTGCATTAAATATGTTTAAAATTGACCAAAAATCGTTTAAAATGATTGAAAATTGACCTGAAGTATGAAAGGAAATCGTTGAAAATAATCGAGAAAATTGCTAGAAAAATTGGCCTGAAAATCACGAAAAAATAATTAAATATCGTAAAAATTGGATAAAAAATTGTCAAAATGCATTACAGATGTTAAAAATTTACCAAAAATTGGCTGAAAAATTGACAAACGTGTAAAGAGTCGAGAAAAATCTTCAAAAATCATGAAAAACTATTGAACGTTGATTGAAAATTGACAAAAAATATGTTAAAATTCGCGAAAAATCTTCCAAAATCGTGACAAACTGTTGAAAATTAGTTAAAAATTGACCTGAAATCATGAAAAAAATTATTAAAAATTATTAAAAATTAGATGAAAAATTGAAAAAAATGCATTAAACATGTTGAAAGTTGGCCTAAAATATGGAAAGAAATCGTTGAAAATAATTGAGAAAATTGGATGAAAAGATGACGAAAAAATCATAAAAAATGGTTAAAAATTGAATAAAAAATTGTCAAAATGTATTAAAAATGTTGAAAATTTACTAAAAATCCTTCAAAGGCATGAAAAATTGGCTGAAAAATCTATCAAAATGGCTGAAAGACGCAGAAAAATTGTCGAAAATCACGATAAACTATTGTAAAACTTACCCCGAAATCACGAAAAAATCATTAAACAATTATTGAAAAATTGACTAAAATGAGTGAAAATTCGTCCCATAATTGTTAAAATTTATCAAAAATTGCGTATAAATACGTAAAAAGTGCAGATTGGTCATCCAAAGTCACGAAAAACTGCGTTTTTTATGCATTTTTGCTACATTTTTATCCAATTTTCAATAGTTTTCAAAACTTTTTTTCATATTTTTGGTCAATTTTTAGCATTTTTATTACAATTTTGTCAAATTTTCACCCAATTTTCAATGATTTTTGTTCAATTTTCTACATTTTTTGTGTATTTTTTCGTGGTTTTAAATAAATTTTCTGCATTTTTGATCCATTTTTATCATTTTTTCATTCAACTTTCGATGATTTGTTTTCGTGATTTTTGATTTTGTCAAATTTTTACCCCATTTTCTACGATTCTTAACGATTTTTTTGTTATTTTAGGTTAATTTTCTCACAATCAATTTTCATCTGTTACATTATTTTGTGATATTTGAACAATTTTCGGCATTTAACAATTTTTATGTCATTTTACTTTATTTTCGCATATTTTTCAATATTTATTCGTGATGTGCACTTTTTATACATTTTTGTCGTAGGTTAATTTTAGGCAAAAATGTGACTTTTTAAATTTAAAAATTTTTTACCACGACCCCCTTGAAACTTTGTAATGTCTTGGTTTTAATGGGTTAGGGGTATCCAAATTTACAATGATCACTTTCATATAGTTAATTTAATTTTTATTTTTTCTGTTATTTTTTTTTTTTTGAATTACTTGCACGGTATCTATCATTAAATACCCGCAGAAAACAGTGAATATGACCTTTTGAAACTAGAGTAAAATTTTCAAACACTTTCGATATTAAACTCTGGGCTTGCTAAGAGCCAACAGATGTCAGTATTGGTATACTTTCGCTTCGTTGTTTAGTATCTTGAAGTTATCTAAGGTTTAAGTATTGTATCACGACGAAGTATTACCGCTGTTTCTCTAGTGAAATCTTTCTATATCATATTTAGGAGGACACTACTTATAGCTGCCTATGGAGAAAAAAAAAAAAAAAGTCATACCCTAGGCTATCTGTATCTATTCCACGTAAAATTACGTAAGTGAAAATCTAATTATTTTTTTTTTTCTTATATGTTCGAACATAGAAACAACATGGAGAACGCAGGCTTTCAAAATAACGAAGTCATCGAGATGCAGCATCAATCCAACGATCGTAAAAAGTGTATCCCGTTTTCATCTTCGACTCAAAACAACAATAAAGCCGATTCGCGTTATTATTGCGATACAGATAAATGCTGCGCTACTCAAAATAAAAACGAAGGGCCGTGGCATAGCTTGAAGACAACATTTTTATTAATATTTTTGATCGGATTCTTCGTATGGGCCGTCGGCTACTTCTGCCTGCTTCATAATCAGATGATTTAAATGCATCGTAAACCCAAACCGATAATATATTTAAGTTGGCTGTGATTCGATGGTTATATTCGTATATATAAAAATTACGTATAAATGTATTATAATGATAATGTGGTCGATATGCGAACTCGTTTAATTTTTTTTTTTTTTTTTTTAATAACCGAACCGCAAATGATAACGTGTGAGATGAAATGGTCATCATCTTTTTCACAACTAATTGATAATGTGCGGTAATCTGTACGGATATGGTAATGAATTGATTACCTCGGAGCGAGTCCAGAAATTTCTCTGTAAAATGAGGTTTCTTCGTTGTTATGCCGTCGTATAATTTCTTCTTTATGATTATATTTTTCGTATCATTCTTCTTGATTTTTTTTTTTTTTTTTGTAATGTAAATTAAGAATATTGAGTTGATATTTGTATTAAAATGTATTTTTTTTATTGTTGAAAATTTATGCATGATTATTTTTACAATTGCGAATAATGTAATGGTCTCGTATTGTCTCATTTAATTTAATTTATAATGATTTTTATTTTTCAACGATGAAGTTTAATTTT
The DNA here is from genome assembly GCA_900060175.1 of Ferrisia virgata. Classification (NCBI taxonomy): domain Eukaryota; kingdom Metazoa; phylum Arthropoda; class Insecta; order Hemiptera; family Pseudococcidae; genus Ferrisia; species Ferrisia virgata. Next base: position 35,005 of record FIZR01006473.1, read on the forward strand.
TTCAACTTAACGAAAAAATAGGTCTGTGGGCATGAATAACATTTTTAGCCTGATTTTCTGTGTAATATTGTCAATAAAAACCAGGCTATTACAATCTATCGATGAACGGTGGTGGTGGGGAGGGGGCAACGAAATCCATTTTGGGGTCCTGAAAGACTATTAAGACAATTTTTGGCCATGTCACATATTTATTTATATTTTATTTTTTTTTCTTCGAACATTAAAATCATTCAATCGGCTCAGTTTGATGGTGGATTAGATATATATGAGTGGGGATGACCTTGGGTCAAAATTCAGTTTTGCCCCATTTTGGGAGAGGGGGTGCTGAGGGGCCTAAGACATAAAAATTGTTTCTTTTTTAGTCAATCGATAGAGAATCTAAAATTATTTTTTTTTTTTATATTGACATATTCCAAATTTTCCTAATTGTGGCTCACTAATATATTTTGCTTCTTGTGTTTTGTTAGTCCAGATTAACCTCGTTATAATTTTCTCTGTCACAAATATTTTCAAAAAAAAAAAAAAAAAAAAGACGTGTTATACTGACCAAACATAGGTCTATGGTTGATGTTCTGGGAGGTGTATGTAAAAAATAAGCTTTGGCACTCTGAAACTTGAAACATCATTGAAATAATTTTTCATCTTGTCGAAAATTTATTCATATGTATTTAGACAGGTAACGAAAATTCATTGTCCAAAGTTGCGGATGGAAAAACATGAAGAATTTGCAAAAATAAATTAGAAACGATGTAAATAACATTATTGCAAATAGATCCATCCAAAAGGAGTACTGGGCTCAACATTGAAAATTCTATTTTGCCCTTATCAACGAATAAAAACTTGAAATTAAATTGACGTTAAAATCGTAATCAATGATTTTTAATCAGTAATAATCCACGCTGACCGCGTTAAAATTTCATGATTTCAAAATGAAATTGGTCCTATTCGTAAAATATTATCATTTGCGCCTTCAATGTCACATAGAGTATGCAACTCATTCAACACAAAGTTTTTATTTCCAAACTTGACCGTTTATCTCAGAAACTAAGCATCGTTTATTAGAATTTTATTTCATATTCGTGTTCAGCGACCTCGAAAACTCCCGAAACCCAAATTTCAGCCATATCGGTTGATAAAAAAAATTCAATATTCTTGACGAAAGAGAATATGCAAATTAGGATGATTCACGTGTAATTTGCATGAATTACAATCGAAAATTTGAACTCGGCGACGTGGAATTGGTCATAATCACCAACTAGATCACGTATCTGCGTAAAAAAATCCTAAAATAATTAAAATTACTCGAAAAATAAATTTCACACCTTTATTTCGAACTATATGCAACTAGTTTCGATCAATTGGACATGGCTAAGTTCGAATTTACTATTAAAATTGTTTTATGTTACATATTTCATCTTGTAGAAGCCAATTTATCGTAAAATTACGCATTTTCTCGAAAATGATTGATATTCAGTCGAAATTGACAGCAGAAATGGATTCCTCGTGGTCGAAACCCTGCCTAGAGACATTCCACTTGACTAAATAGTCACCAGGAAAGACGTAATTAAAATTCAAAGTTTAAAGTATTAGGAACGAGAGACCTTTTAATATCTTATATTCTCCTGGTGAAAATCCAGGTTTTGCATCAAAGTACACCTCCGCTGCCGACGCTGCTTGCTCAAAAATTTAAATTTTGCGCCTTGATATGAAACCGTATGCAACCAAAACGACACGTGAAATATCGAAGCAGCGTCAGCGGCTGAGTCGCATTTCAGTGCAAATCCCGGATTTTCATTAGGAGAATATAAGATATTAAAAGGTCGCTCGTTTCAAAAATTTTTAAAACCGCGTTAACTGTAAATATTTCATTTTTGTTGCGATAGATGACGCTACTCATCCATCCAGTTTCCAAAATTGATAAAATTATTCCGTTAATAATTTTAAATCACTAAATTAATGAAATTAATCGAATAAAGTGTCGAAATGGGGGTTTTTTGAGCCGCTGAATGCAATGGTGCTGTTATTTTTCACGTGTGATTAATGTATAACGATGAAATTGTACTTTTTAACGTTGAACTTCACATTATTCTACATGTTATAGACTTGCAGTTCTCAAAATGCTGAAGTTTGATTATCTAAACGGTAAAATCAAACCAACACATTGAAATAAGAAGTAAAATAATTAGTCATTTCGTCAATTAATCATATTTTGATAATTTTTCATTGCACCGAAATGCTTGTATTTTTAACACGAAGCTTCAGAGTGAAAAACAAATATGTAATATGATTCAACAGCGAGTATTTCAAGTGGAAGAGTTTATATCGCTAATTACTTTTCCAATATGTGAAGTAATTTTCATGAAAATAACATTTTTCTGTTTAAATAATGTATCATTGGTGGCAGAAAGATGCGTCGGATTGTGAAACTGACTACAAACCTGGACTTCTCCGGTTCGAAAACTCATTTTAGATGTATGAGACATATCAGCATTTTAACTTGAGCACTTCGGTATAATCTTCGAGAAAATTTGACTTTTGTAAATTTTTATAGAATTTCATCAACTATCACACAATTGTACTTCTTTAGAAACAACCTTACCTGTACAACGTTGTATTGAAATAATTCGAAAATTAATTCACGAATTAAGCATACCAACGAGAAGTAATGATCTTCAGAATACCTGCGTACGATAAATAAATAAAAAAACTTAATATCTGAATGTATATTCGCATTAGATTTAAATCTTTCTAGAATTTCACCAAAAATCGTATAAAAACTACTGAAATCTTTGCAAATGCGCAACTCGATCATCTACAATACCTTATTGATTCCACAATTGAATTAATTCCTCCAACACGATGATTTCTATACCAAACGCAGACAATTCTATCAAATTATTCACAAACATTTAATCTATCGAGTGCATAATAATACCTATTTAATCGTTTATTATGTTATCGAGAACAAGCACTTGTAAAAATTATTATCTCGACAAGTCCTCGCATAGAAGTTCGAACAACATTGAAAGTTACACGTCGTCGATATAATTATATTGCGTTACGATGGCAGAAAATTCTGAAATTGTGATCAAAGTCGTAGAAAATATCAAAATCGACGATCAAAAGAACATCAAAAACGGCGACGTACACGTGACAGAAACACCTCAACTAGAAAACGGAGACGTTAAAAAAACACCCGAAGAAGTAGAATCTGCGAGCACTGCGGAGGAATGCACAGCCAAAAGTTCGGACGTGGCAGGGAATCGAGAAACTGCAACTCCTGAAGATGATACAGCGAAACAAGGCGAATCACAGGTAATCGATAAAATAATTGAAGAAGAGCCCGAAACAAAAGAAGTCGTTACAGACGATGACAGAGATTCGAAAATCATCGAAGAGCTTGAAGAAGGTAACAGTGAAATCACCAGAAGCTTCGAAGTTATACAAATTAGTGTAAGTATAAACTAAAGTTCAATATACAATTTTTATCTGTCTAGCTGTATTTTTACATACTGAACGTGTGTGTGTGTGTTCGATTACAACAGGAGAACGTAGCCGAATCCAAGGGGTCAAATACAGATGAAATTATTACTCTTCAAGAAGTGACTATTTTACCTCATAAAGAAGTAGAAAATCAATCTACGAATGTACCTCAAAAAAGAACACAGCTCGTAAGTTGGGATATAAAAAAGACCATCTTCTTTTACTTCTTTCTGCTCGCTTTTATCGCCTGGATCATTGCGTACTACGCATTCGACACCGGTTTAATACCTAACGATAAAAAATGATAAAATGGTAAGTATTTTTTGTTTTTGTTTTTTTTTTTCGTGTACAACACCGTTAATAAAATCTTACCTTTTTAAATTCAAGTTTATTGCTCAGTTCGTTTTGAAAAAATTTAAATTTTTTACACAAATAGATTTATCACATTTGCTTTACATAATTATATAAAAAAAAAAAATGACTTACAAAAATGTTCATTATAAACAAATTATATTGAATCAAAAAGTCGTATAAATGCATTTTTAAAATAATACTTTGTTGCAATTATTACAGTACGGATCAATGAAAGATTTGATCATGAATATTTGGGATCGTCCGAGTTTTAGTGCGGCCAATATCGAGTACTGTTTACGAAATGGAAAGCGTCCGATATTTTTCTGCAATAAATAAATTTATATAAATTAATCACATCGCGTACCTAAGTATTTCATATTTCATACATAAATACACGCTAACGTTTTATTATCGTTTCATAGAAATTTTCTTTCATCAATTTATCATTTCATTTCATCGCGGAAAATTTCAGTACTAATGTTATCAAATTTTACTTTGATATGACGTCACATCTCAAATAACCAATAGAAAATCAGCATAAATTTAAGTAGGTAAAATAATCAAATATCATTGGCTGTTTCAAAAGAACACAAAACTGTTATCAGGGTGACATTTTTTTCGTATTATTTTTTCGAAAATCGCACGACGATTTACAATAATTACTAAAATGACTTTTACGATAACTTCTTCCTTTTCGTAGTAAAATTTCCACAACAATTTCAACGTCAGCAATGATACGAAATTGCACATTATCAATTGGAAAAATTCCATCGTTAATAATTATATATTAAGATGTGAAATATTCAATAATATAAACTACTCGTCATTTTAACACCTAATCGAAAATCATAAATAATTTTAAACGATCTCATAATCAAAACAATACAAAAAAAAAAGAAGAAGAAGAAACAAACATCATCGTTAGGAACATAAACGCGCTAAAATGAAACTAAACTCGAATCTTATCGCAATAATTTGATACTAACGTTAATTTAAGACGTCGTTGGATTTGTTGGACAGCGTGAAACAGAGCCATATAACGTTTATGGGAATGTTTAGTTTCATTGGTGGATTCGGGAATTTGAGATAAATGAAACAAGATCGGATCTAATACAGCATTTGTATCAGGCTGAACTTTAAACGTGGTACAATATCCGCTTCTTAGTTGTAAAAGTGTTTCTTCCGGTGTCATAATGCGAGTTTGCTGTAAATTAAAATACCACCGTTATTACATACACGTACATATCGTCAAGATTTTAACAGTAGCATAGAACGATGTATTGTAGATTCACTTACCAAAAATTTATATTTCCCAGCAGTCCAATTTTGCAAATGTTGTCCAGCGTGGAATAAAATAGCTCCGGGAAGATGTCCAACTTTCATCCATTTGTTTTCTGAGACTTGAACCTATGAAATAGAATAAATATTGTAATGAGCCAGTCTAACGAATGATATTTTTTCCAAAGTAAACCCGCATATAATAAGGTTCAAAACAAACGAATAAACAACTGACCTATTTCATTTACTAATTAAAGATATAAATAAACTGCATCTTAGTAAATGCGCGTTCGTTGTGTATTTAAAGAATTATTTCACAGTTCGTAAGTCGTATGCGTTGCATTATTTTAATGAAGTTAATGCAGGGAAGCGATAATGATTTTTATTCCAGAAAGTTGTTATGTCAATGTCCGGCGGATAAATTTTAGATTCTTTTTTTTTTTTTTTAAATTTAACGATGACAGAAGGTCGACCGATTGCCTTCCGTCAAAGATGGAAGAACAACGAAGAACCGAGACCCAAAAACGTAAAGAACATACGATTTTTGGAATATAACAACAACAAAGTTGACCAATTGAAGAACAAGAAACAACCTCGAAAATTCATTAGAAAGAACTAGAAAAAGAACGACAACAACTACTATTCGTTTTTTTTTTTCTTTTACTTTCGACTTTTAGTCAAATTTTCAAAAATTTGGCAGTCGAGTTGAGGAGTAAAAATCAAAAAGAACGAAAACAGAGAACAAAACAAAACTAAATAGGGTACAGGAAGAGAAAACGAGAACAATATTTCAAAAACCGTGAAGAACGAAAAGAAAAATTACAAATTCTAAATGAAAACAAAAATTTTGATTCGTAAGAACGAGAATCAAAATCCACTCGTTCTTTCGTCCTTGGTTTCAGCTTTACATCCGTTTGATCCCAAAGAAGTAAATTTTACGATCTTTTTTAATTTAGTATAATTATTTCACGATCTAAACTCATACCTTATTAACGTTTTCAAGAACTAGCTTAGTTAACTTGAAGCACTAAGACAAGGATTTTTGATCAAAGCTAAACAGATGTTCTACAACGTGCAGATCCCTTAGTTCTACTTCGTCACATGTTCGTAAATACTGTCATTACGCGAAGGGCTAATAAGGGTGTTACTGGCAATGCAATACTCAGACCTACCTACACCAGCTCGAGTATCAAAAAAGAAAAATCCCGAGCTCAAAGCAGAAGATGGAAATAATAACACGTATTTGTACATTTTATACGATTATGGAAACGCTAAGTACTACAGTTTTGAGCTTCTAAAAAGCATTTCTCTTACATCAATAGAGTCTCGAAAAAAAAACCTTTTATTAAATTCATTCGTGTAGAAAATTTAGAAACGTTCAAGATTCTTACCAATCCAAGAATTCCGCTAAATGTGAGATATACTCAACTTTTTAAATTTTTTCAAACAAAAACATATCAAGAATGAGCACAAGAATCATAAATCGAATACTTGAAATATAATGCACTAGGTATTTCTATTAAACTTATAAATAATCGTTGTTGTATTAATACCTCGAAATTTGAATCTGGATCCTGCGCCAAAAGGGTAAAAGTATTGAGATCTTCTGGTTTAGGAAGTTGGACAGGATTGGCAGATTCATTTTCTTTGCCTTGTCGAAGACTATAAAGTATCTGTAAACTGGTACGGTTTTTCTCATCCATTGCCCGATTATGAACACCAACCATATGATGCAAATCGACATCTATTGCAAAAAAAGAAAAAAAATTACACATTATTCAACTGATAACATAATCTTAAGTATCCTATCCTGTCGTGCAAATTGTGTCAAGAAATGTAGTGTCACATGACACAGTTCTGACGTGAGAATTTTGACAGCAAAAATGACACACTTCTGGCAATGCTTCAGCCAATCAGAGATCACTAAATATATGTCAAACTCATCATAGTGACATAGAAATGGTGCAATTGTAGCAACAAGATGGCTCCAAAATGACTTCTTTATGACATGGTTACGATGTTACTGTGACATATTAATGACATGTATTTGACACATCAGTGGCACGTTTTTAACGCGATAACGGCGCACTTCTGATGCAAAAATAACACTTTTAGTTGCAAAAATGACATGTTTCCAACATCACTGTAGACATGATAATGAAATGCTTCTGACTTGATTATGACACATATGTTACTTGGTAATGACACTATTCTGACACAATTATGGCATGTTTCTGACACTACTTAGGCGCAGTTGGACCTTTACTTCGATATATGAGAATCCAAATCAAAATATTCTAGAGTTGCGTCAAAAATATATCACAATTGTGTCAGAAATGTGCCGAAGTAGTGTCAAAATAGTGTCATAATTTTGTCAAAAGCATGTCACAACTGTGTCAAAATTGTGTCACAATTTTGTCAGTAGCATGCCACTACCAAGTCATGTTAGTGTCGTAATCAAGTCAAAAGCATGTCAGATGTCATTATAGTGACAATAGTGTACTGTCAAAACAAAGTCAAAAGCATTATACAACTATGTCAAAAAGGTGCCATTATCAAGTCACATTTGTACCATAATAACCAACTAAAGCGCCAATCATATGACATATTTGTGCTACAATAGTGCTACACAATATGCGTCAGAAATATGTCATTCGTGTGTCGCAAACGTATCAGCTGAAACATCAACTTCATGCCATATTTGTGCCATTAGAACACAATATGTCATTTAAACGACATTAAAGTGCCGACAAAAATATAAAATGTATAACATATTGGTGCCATGATAATGTCAGCAAATATGTGTCAGAAGTTTGTCAATAATGTGTCATTCAAGTGTCACCTGAAACTCAGAAATTTGCCAAACGTATACCACTTTTGTGACATAAATAATGATGTTGTTTTTCTGATTTAAAATTGACATAGTAATTACAATGCCTATCAAAATAGACGGAGCAATCATCATTCTGATTGGTTGACACTTTTTGAAGGTGGATACAATGTGTGCTGACTTGAAAATGACTTTTCACATGACACCAAACTGACAAAATTTGCACGACGGGTCCTGATTAAGGTACCTACATAGTCTACGATCCAAACATGAAAAAGTGTTCATTCAACGATCTCTTTTGAGAACCAAAAAATTGAGCTGCCAAAATGTCAATACTATCCGCCTTATTGGATAAAGTGCTAACATTGCACAATGGGGGGAGGGGGGCATGGACTCCTAAAAAGGTGATTGGTGGTACATGGTCTAAACCAAACAAATCCACGGATTTGGATTGAGGTACTTCCCTGAATATCGAATATGTAATTTTTTTCCGTTGCATCCCGCAGAACTGCATTCTATTGCACTTGAAATGCGATTTTTATGCATTTTGGACGATTTTTGACAGTAAAACAGCTCTCTTATCCAAAATATAGGTGAGAACCAAAAAATACTCGTTAA
>FIZR01006477.1:0-16575 GCA_900060175.1 Ferrisia virgata
TTATTTTTTTATCTGTGTACTTTTTTTTTTTTTTTTTTTTGAGATATTCTTTCATAGCGAACCTTTTCTCTCATACTAGTTGTGGTTTCTTCGGAACAATAACGCTGTTTACTAACGTTCGATAAAAAATCATCCCCGAATGATGTAGATAAATTTGGGGAAGTATTTAAATTCGACGGTAATGACGTTAATTACGCTTGTTTGATTAATTCGTCTATCAATTCTTCTTTGTTCGCGAGGATATTATTTTGGCAACTGTGAAATGTACTTTTAATGACGAAAAAATTACTTAAGCTGCAGTCAAAAAGATAAATATTCGTCGTAGGGTCGTTAAATTCTTTTTGATGACGTTTTCCTCGTTCTGAATTTTTCAGACCTACAATACGAGTATTACTATACGCTGAAGTTTATGAATAAAATAATACTTACGTAAGGTATTCTTAAATTTAGGAATAATTATTTACTACGGCTGTAGGTGACTTGAGCTCGAGCCAAGTATGTACGACGAATAAAAAAAACGAAAAAAATTCGTATGCATGGACGACGCGACATGCTGATGATATACTCTCAATATAGGAACAGAGAGAATGCTTTTAATAAAACTGAAAATTCACCAAGTAAGATAATATTATGTATTTGATTGTACGATTTTTTTAGAGAAGATTCACACGTAATAAAATCTATAGACCATGGACTCATTGCAGATGTGGGGAGAGAAAATATATATAAAATTCGCTTCGAGTGAGACAATTTTTAGGCTTGTTGGTTATATTTATCTTTTTTGTTTTGAAGATTAAAATCATTTACTTGGCTTCGATACCGACGCAAATCGTATATTTGAATTCAGAGAGTGGACTTGAATTAGCGACGGATTAGATATATACGTACGAGGATGTCCTGAGTTAAAATACATTTATATTCCAATTTGGTGGGGGAGGGGAGATGCTGAGGGGAAAAAATTGCAAAAGTTGTTCCTTTTTTCACCAATCGATAGAGTATAAGAAGTTGTATGATTTACTCAAAAATCAGCTTCTCGTGTCAATTTGGAGTGGAAATAAGCGTGGAACAAACCCAAAAAATAAGAAAAACCGAGCGAAACAGATTTTTTAGGATTATTGGGGGAGGGGGGCAGGGTATGATGAAGTTTCAATGTTAAAACACCCCCACTAAATTTAAGTGTCAACGTCTAACGTGATTTGAAACGAAGCTATGTGCCGAGCTATCATTTTTCAAGGTTAACACAGAGGAATACTCCATATCTTCCCTCCTAATTGACCTAAAAGGCTAATTTTTAGGTATTTTATACAGCTATTGATTAACTATCGATTAGATTCGTGGCCTCGTAGTACCTCCGGCTACCATTTAGGCATAGCTGAATTTTGATCCAAGGTCATACATACTCATACATATCAGATTCACCGCCAATCGAAGCTCTTTGCCAAAATTTCACTGATTTCGGTTGGTATCAAGCTGAGTAAATGATTTTTGATTTCTAGTAAAAAAAATAATAAAAATAAATGAATATCTGACATGGCGAAAAATGGTCTAGGATCCCAAAATACATTTTGTTGATAAATCCCTCCTCATCCACTGTACGTCGATAATCCGTAAAATAGGAGAAATTAGCAATGGTACATATGAGTTTACTCCTTTCCCTACCACATTAATGTTAGTGGACTGAAAATTTTCAAATTAATTTTTTCTATAGCCTTGTTGAGTTTGATACTATTTTTAATCCGATTTTCTATGTCATATTTTCAATGAGAATCAGACCATTTTGGTCTATCGACCAACGGTAGTGGAGAGAGGGAGGAGAAGTTATATCAACAGAATCCGTTGTGGAACCCTAGAAGATCATTACAACCATATTAGGCCATATCATACATATTTATTTTTATTTATTTTTCCGCCTCGAAACTAAAAATCATTTGTTTAACTCTGGAAAATAAGCCCAGATTAGCAGCGGATTTGATATTCTGGAGTGCGGTTGACCCCGAGTCAAAATTCAATTGTACCTAAATTTGGTGGAGGGGGAGGGGTGCTAAGGGTCTGAAATCGCAAGTAATGTTTCTTTTCGAACCGATCAATAGACACTACAGAGTTGTTTAACGTATCCAAAAGTCAGCTTTCTAGGTCAATTGGGAGGCCTTTTCTCCTTTTTGACCTTGAAAAATGGCTACTCTTGCCTTATTTCAACTCCAAATTGAGCTAGGAAGTTGAAATTTGGTATGTAGACTTTTTAGGGGCCCTTGATATGCCTTTTTGGGGTTTGACATATTGCCCCCAAAAATGTAGTTTTTTTTTTTGGGTGTGTTTTGTTTTGAGTTTGTTCCTCGCATAAATCCCCTTCAGATTGAGCTGAGAAGTTGAAATTTGGTGTGCAGATTTAGTACCAGTTTCAGATGTGTGTTTTGAGGGTTGAGACTTTTCAATCTTATTGTACCTCACTCACAGTCCCGATTTTAGTCAAATTTCTTATTGGGGGCAGGCACAAGGGAACAAATCATCGAAAAAAGCAGGGAGATCAACATCCCTGTAGTGATGTGTTTCATAGATTACGTCAAAGCCTTTGACTGTGTGAATTGGAAGAAGCTTTTCACAGCTCTAAGAGAAATGGGAGTCCCGGCTCATGTAGTAGATTTGATGGAGTAACTATTTAAGTTCAATTCTATGGTGGTGAGAGTTGATGGTGAAGAATCTGAAGCTTTTCAGACGGAGCAGGGGGTGCGTCAAGGATGCGTATTGTCCCCGCAGTTATTTAACATCTATGGTGAGCATATAATTCGCGAGGCTCTTGAACATTGGACTGGTGGTATTTCTATTGGAGGAAGAAGAATCTCCAATCTGCGATGTGCAGATGATACCACCTTGATTGCATCGGATGAAGATGAAATGGCGGAGCTCATCAACCTGACGAAGATAGCCAGCGAAAAACTTAGACTTCGTATTAATGCTTTGAAAACGAAAGTCATGGTGGTGGATGGGGACAAGTGTCTTCCAGTTTCTGCAGCTGTGAGCGAATATGAAAAGGTCAACTGGAAGCAGATGGAGGCTCGTCGGCAGAAATACGGCGCCGAATCGCTCTGAGCCAATCAGCTATGACCAGACGTCGTAATGTCACATGTAATAACAAAATCTCCAGAAAGACAAGCAAGAGACCTATACAATCACTTGTTTTCTCTGTTTTCCTATATGTCGGAGAAACATGGACGTTGAGGGCAGATGATAAAAGAAGAATTGACACCTTTGAGATGTGGGTCTGGCGAAGGATGCTGAGGATACCCTGGACAGTGCGACGAACCAACATTTCAATCGCCAACGAAATACAGGAGTCATGCCAGAGACGCATTCTAGGGTATTTTGGTCATGTGACCAGGAGAGAAAAGTCGGAAATCTCGAAAAAGACATTCTCCTTGGTAAGGCCCCTGCAAAAAGAGGTAGGGAAAGATCTCCGACCAGGTGGTCTGACATCATCAAAGCGCGAATGTGCTTTGTGGTAAGAGGACGCGAGTTGTGGTTTATTTCTGGTTTATAAATCCGACGTGTAGATTCAGCGCCGTGTTCTAAATGCGACCTTTGAATGGACTGAATTACGCATTTTAAAATCATTTTCAATTCCTATGATTTTTTTCAATCCACATAATTTTGAAATTTCATGAAAATCAAGCTGGATTGAGATGCTTTGTTTTTTTTTCTGGTTTTGATGAAAAATATTAAAAAGACTAAGGGGAAGAAAATATTTCATGTCTATAAATTGCATAATATTCTCGAGGGCTTGTCACCCAATACCTCTGAAATTTTAGCATTGGTGGAGTAGGAGGAGGGGGGGATTGTTTGAAGATAGATGTGAGATTAAGTATATCATAGATGAGTTTACGTTTGACAGAAATTCATTGATATTACTATTCAAGATTTTGGTTGTTCCGGAGAAAGGATGCAGGGATGGGGCTTCAATCGAGTGAAAGCTACCAAAACTGTACTGTGAAAGTCCAGTCTTCTGATAACGAATCAAAACCCGCAAGACGTTTACAAAAACCAAACTTCCTTTTCCATTACGATGTGAATAAAAGGGAAATTTTTCATGTATGAATCTGCCGGAGAAATGCTGTTTTATGGTTCAGGTGTTGAAAATGTCCCCTTTGACCCCTATTCGAAGGTTCGGACCGATCTGAATATTTGATATTTGAGTCTATTCCAATTACGTAGCATTTTAGGCTGTTTCTCCTTCATCTATTCAACCCTGAAATATTCATTGTCACTTTGGATTACTTTCGTTACATTCCACTTTACACTGTTACATTTTCTACATACGTTGTAGTTTTCACACTTGGTATAATTTCACGTTATCTGCAACGTTTTCACTTCAGTAACCATAGTTACATTAAACTGTGTAACGTTTTACAATCTACATTACAAACGTGTATTCTCGTGTATCGTACTGCACAGTGTACATATTGTACGTATGTGTATGGTAGGGTATCATCAGACGCCGTTTACAACATGGCGCAAAACCCCCCAACGCCAAATCATGTGCAATAATTGGGACACGCCGATGAAAAACAATAAATTACGTTCGGCTTAAATATTAACCATGGAAATCAAGCCGTTTAACTGCTCCCAGGCCAGCGATTTAAAATTTTCAACCCTATTTGCGTTTTAATTTTACCCAAAACACATATTAGAAACGTTTATCCGCGATTTTCTTACCTGCTCGTTGCATTGGCGGGGGTGTGTATTTGAATATTTGATGTTTTTTCCAACGGCCATTACAGCGGCTAAGTCGATTTACGAGTACGGTCGACGAAAACGATTACGTGTATTTTTTTTTGTTTTTGTTGTTTTACGTTTTTTTTTTTCTTTCATCATGCTCGCCAGTGCCGTCGCGCCGCCACCATTACCGCGTTATGATTAATTTTCCAGACTCCTGCTGCGGTTTATGATAGCGCAATATGTTTCTGTACGGGAGCTCTACTTTCAACGTACCCCATATAACCCATATAACCCATGTGTCCAGCGCAATACGGAAGCTTAAGAAGGAAAATTTATTGTTTAGAATTTATACTTATGTACTCTTGTACTCCTCGGTATACTACTTAGTTATATCGAAGACGGCGCGTTCTAACGTTTCAGCGTGCTTATCTGGAATTAATATCGAGCCAACATTACAGCTTGTCGATCGATACGTATCGTTCGTTGGGTAGAATTGAAAATCGATCGTTTGATACAAATTTATAGGTATTTATAATCAGTCGTCGAATTCCTTGAAATTTCGGAGATTTTCTTTCTCTACATTTCCGAGGTTGTGAGGTGGTGCAATCAGCATGAAATGTTGAAATCCCTCGCATCCAGAACCTACACTAAATCTACATGCCACATTTCAACATTCTAGCTCAATTTTGAAGACGAGTTATGCAAGAAACGAAATCAAAAAATAAGAAACAAATGACATTTTTAGGGCTGTGAGGCGGTGCAATGAGGCTAAAAAGTCACCCCTCCTCCCGAAAGGCACATTCGTGGTCCAAATTAAGTCTAAATACAGAATTTCAACTTCCTAGCTCAATTTGAAAACGAGATGGATGAGAAACAGTCCTTTTTTAAGATCCAAAAAAAGAAAACCCCTCATATCACCCCTCCTAATTGACTTAGGAAGCTCATTTTTGGATATATTATATAACATTCGATTGCCCATCGATTGGCTGAAAAAGGAACAATTTTTGCGATTTTAGCCCCTCAGCGACTGCTCCCCCAAAATTTTTGGGCATAACTGAATTTTGACCCGAGTTAAACCCCACTCCAGAATATCAAACTCGATACCAATCTGAACCCATTTTCCAAATTTAATCGTAATCACAAGCTCACAACACCCAGATTTCGATACCCCACCCGAAAATTTCATCAATTTTTAATTTTGCCCCCCCCCCCATCTGGGATGGTTATGGGATTGAGATTCATATCAGTGCCGGAATCATAACCATGAGGTCAAATAACCGACGTTTCGACATCTCATTCGAAAAACATTGACTTTCCTCTCTCGCAGGACTTGGAGTCCAAATGATAAGAAAAATTAATTTTACCCTCTCTACCGTTCTAAAAACATCATAACGAACCACCAAGAGGCACTTCTAGGACCACCACTAAATGTGCTTACCTAATTTCAGCTTCTTAGCCCAATTTGAGGCGGAGATATGCGAGAAATAAACTCAAAAAATAAGAAAAACTTACCAAAAAACCACATTTTTGTGGCTGTGAGGAGGTGCAATAAGGCTTAAAAGCCGAGACCCCACGTAAAGACACATCTAGGATTCTTACTAAATCTATATAGCAAATTTCAACTTCTTAGTTTAATTTGGAGGGTGATAGGGAAGGAACATCCCTTTTTGAAGGTCAAAAAGGAACAAACCCCTAATATCTCCCTTTCGAATGTACACAGGAGGCCGATTATTGGGTATGTTATACGACTTAGATTCTCTATCAATTGGCTCAAAAAGAAATAATATCCACGGCCTTAGCCTCGTTGCACCCCTGCCCCCCCCATTTTTGGCATGATTGAATTTTGACCCAAGGTTGTCTCCACTCATATATATCTAATCCGCCACTAAACAGAGCCGATTGACCCAATTCGAACGATTTTGGTTGCTATCGAGAAGAGTAAAAGATTTTAGTCTTTCGGAGGGGAAAAAAATTAAATTAAGTATCTTTCACGGCCAAAAATGATCATAATGGTCTTTTAGGACCACATAACGGATTTTTTTAACTTATCCTCCTCCCCCCCCCACACGCAGTAGGGCAATGGATCGTAATAGCCTGGCTTTCATTGGCAATATGACGTAGAAAATCAGACTACAAATTTTCTACTCATCCCATCACTGACTGAAATTGGGTCATTCAGGTCCTTTCGAGGGAAGAGGAGAAATCCAAAACTTTGATGAAAGAGCATCTTCCTCTTCAAATACGTATTATGTGAGCATTTAGAGGCTCTGAAATTGGGATTTTTCAATTCAACGTCCACTTATCGATAAGAACAGTTTTAAATAATTTTTTTTTCCAATGTGAAGATTATTGCCAAACTCATATACTGGGGCAGTAGTTGGCATTCTTGGCAACATTTTCTGCAACAGTTGGTTGTGTTATCACTAACGTTTGCTGTATTTTTCTTTTCTTTGAAAATTTACTATTTTATTGCCAACCAAAAATTTTAAATTGACAATTTATCGATGACTTTTTTTTTTCGTTTTGCCAATTTATCTATACACATTTTTCGACTCACGATCACAGCCCACACGGAAGAATTCTAAAGAAGAGAACATCTCTTTGGCGTCATATCCTTGAATGAAATGAGTGTATTAGCAATGTACCGTACACATGTAGATACTTGTCAAATGAGTATTTTTGTATTATTTTTTTTTCAAAGGTTTGATCATGTTGAATCGAAGTGTACAGAAATTATTTGGTTTTAGGCTGATTTTCTCTCTTATCATCAATCGAAACCAGGAAAAGACCAATAAAATCCATTTCACGATCATAGAAAACCATTAAGGGGGAGGGGGATACAACATTTTCTAGTTGAATTCATGCAGTAGGAGAAAATCGATTTTTAAGTTATGGAAAATGAAAAAAAAAATGGCGAAAAGGAGCTCAAAAAAATTTAGGAATTCCAATTAATTAAACTATATTAGCGAAAAATAGGCAACTTTATATTTTGGTTCAAAAAATACATACAAGTCATGAAGAAAAAAAATAATACCCAGTAAATCTTGAAGTAAAATTTTAGAAATTAAAAAAAAAAACATGTTTTTGGGAGATGAAAAAATATATAACATTTATACATGGATAAACCGGTTTTCTGCTTTGTGCCTCATTTACTCAGAAATTACTTGATCCACGAAGTTCGTTTTTTTTACTATTTCATTTAGGAATAACAAAACCTTCTTTTCATGTGAGGTTTTGAGGAAATTGAATTAGGTCAATGTAAAACCACAAAAAATCAAGATTTCCACAAATCCTTCTGTCAAACTACAAAGGAAATTCACCTGAACAATGTAAAATAAAAAAAGAGGAATTTGTTGAATAGTCTTAGAAAAAATGGGGCTAAAGCAGAAAAAATCACTGTATTCATGCATAAATTTTCATCTCCCAAAAACATTTCTCTTTAATTTATAATATTATATTTTTTTCCTTCATGACCTGTACGCATTTTTTGAACCAAAATATCAGGTTACCTTTTCATTAATATAGATAAATTAATTGGGATTCCTCAATTTTTTTCGAATTTCTTTTTATCAATTTTTTCCCCATTTTTCTATCACTTAAAAATTGATTTTCCTCTACTGCATGAATTTAGCTAGAAAATTTTGTAATACCGACCGAGCAAAATCGGTCAAATTTGGTCAGTAAGCTTAGATTGGCAGTAGATTTAATATTTTTGAGCGAGGATGACTTCGCGTCAAAATTCAGTTACACTCCAATTTTGGGGGAAGGGGTGAAGAGAGGCAAATGTAGCAAAAATTTTTTGTCTTTAAACCAATCGATAGAAGATCAAAAGTTGCGTAACATATCCAAAATTCAGCTCTCTATGTAAATTAAGAGGAGAGAAATAAGAAGTTCAGGCATTACAATGCTTTTTTAGCCTGATTTTCTATGTCATATTATCAATGAAAATCAGGCTATTACAGTCTATCGACCAACGGCGGATGAATGTGGGGGGGGGGTCAAAAATCCGTTTTGAAGCCCTAAAGGACCATTAAGACGATTTTTAGCCATGTAAAATATTTATTTTTATTTTATTTTATTTTTCTCTCCCGAACGTTAAAATCATTTACTCCGCTCGATACCGACCAAAATCGCTCCAATTTAGGCAATCGGTTCAGTTTGGCGGCAGATTAGATACATATGATTGAAGATGAATTTGGATCAAAATTCAGTTTTACCCCATTTTGGGGGAGGGGGTGCTGTGGGATCAAGACACAAAAATTGCCCCTTTTAAGCTAATTGATACAGAATCAAATGTTGTATAACATATCCAAAAATCAATTTCCCAAGTCAGTTAGGAGGAGAGATGTGGGAGGGGGTTCCGGGGTTCCTTCCCACCCTTTTAGACCTCAAAAAAGGGCTATTCCTCTCTTATCTCCCTATCAAATTGAGCTAGGAAGTTGAAATTTGGTAGGTACATTCAGTTAAGACCCTAGATGTACCTTTTGTGGATTCCAACTTTTTAGCTCTATTACACGCTCTCACACCCCCCAAAAAAGTGGTTTTTTCGTCGTTTCTTCTCATTTTTGGAGTTTTTTTGAGTTTGTTCCTCACACAAGTCTCCTGCAAATCGAACTGAGAACTTTAAATTAGGTATGTACATTTTAGTAGGAGCCCTAAATATGCCTTTTGGTAGTCTCAACTTTTCAGCCCCATTTCAACTTTTCACAGACCCTAACTTAGTAGGTGCTCTAGATGTGGCTTTTGGGAGTTTCAACTTTTTAGATCCTTTGAACCCTTCCTACCCACAATGCTAATTAGGAAAAAAGCATAGGGAAGCGATGCTTTTTTTTTATGATTAGATTACGTTTCTGTTTTGAACGTGTGACTGTGAATTTTCTTTGCTTAAAATGTCATTTGCTACGTTATTCATTTGATGCATTCTTATTTCTTATATATATTATTATACGTATTATTTCTGGCTAAAACTGACGAAAATAACAAGCCCTGGATTAAAATGCGTAAAATACCTTTTAACAGAGAAATATATTCGAATGAATGGTTCATCGGATAATGGCGGCTTGGTATTGAGAAAGCGATCCATATATACCTATATATATATATATATTTTAGGACTTGTTTTTCTATGTGAAACATTTCATGCAGAAAAGTTAAAGTATTCGAATGAAATCTCGCTAATCAAAAATTTGCCTTCTATTGTCGTTCTGTGAAATGAAATTCTCACAAACCGTTAGACCATATTTTCTTGCTAGTAACGTAAATTCTTCGTGTTCGACGTAATCCGGTGGGTACATTAGCTCTAATACGTACCCTATCAATTTTTTGTGGCTAAAAAAAGGAGTTACGAGTTACGCGTCGTAGTATTGGAATTACGCTTACTTATGTACAAGAAGAAGTGAGCTCGTTGTTAATGTGTTGAGAATTTTTCGTATCCGTTCGAATAGGTTTAATAAAAACGAATGGTACTTTCGACAAGATCGGCTTATATATACCTTACCTTCGGTATATTATACGAATACAATTGAAAATAACACTCTAGGAAATTCTTCGTTTGATCTGCCCCGCAGGAGAAGTTGAAAGAATATTGCGTGGTGCACTTTAAATTTATTTTACCAACGAGGTAGGTGCTGTATAGGTCGAATATTATATTTTTACATAATTTACCTGCGTCAAAAATAATTTTTTTCACGATGAAAATTTTATTTCCGTGTATCTTGGTTTTCAACCTAATTCAACGTAGTAGGTACTGTACATATTTTCATTCTAAAAGTGGAAAAATACAACGTATCGTACCTGCATTTACTTGTATCAACACACAAAACAAAAAACATTTTGAATATAGACTCCTTTGAACAAAAATACACAGTACAATCGTATCAACCCAACAAAACAATGACAACTTCATACAGGAGAAAAAAAAAAGGACAAAACAAAAAACGAAAACTTACGACTACGTAGGCTACATAAAGCTTAGGTACCTACTAACTAAATACGTTGAGACATCGAATGAAGTATTTTAAAGCTCGGATTGGTATAAAAAATGAAAATTGCATTATCTCGTGTTTTCCGGAAATTAGACAACCTTGCTAGTTTTTTGTATTATTTCTACCGTATTACGATTAGGTATATATTTATATGTATATGAATTTGCATCGTTGCGTTTCGTTGTTGGTAAAAATTCATAATAGATAGTTAGCTCGACGTCAGAAGTGTTTTCAAATAGAATTATTTATACTCTTTACTGTAACAGTATTTTTTTTATTTATTGAAAACAAAAACCTATACGTAGGAGCGTAAAAGGTGTTCTAATCAAATATTCACACTCACGTAGCCTTCCTGTACCTTTACTACCGGCGCTCGTACACGAAGTACAAAGTAACTACTGTATAGAATGGTTTATCAGGTCATTGAATGGAATATCGTGACATCATGAAATGTTTATTAGTGTTTAACGTAAATTTCGCGATACGAGGTGAAAAGGTCATCGATATTCAAATGTTTTGTGTAACTTATCCGCTACGATTGCAATAAGCACATGTATTTCCTATGCTGAAATATTATATTTACTTAAAATTATCGCATGGTTTCGAATGTAAATACGTATACGTACGTAACCTTTTTTTTTTTTTTTTTGCTGTTTCTTCTTTTTCTCCGCACGAACGATGTAGTATCGGTGAATTTTACTGAAATTATACTTAATTTTCGTTTTGGGTTATTTAATTTCACAGTACGATAATTTTTAGCCTGATTTTCTATGCCATATTGTCAATGAAAACCAGACTATTACAGTCTATCGACCAATGGTGGTTGAAGAAGGTGAGGGAGCGAGAGGGGGGGGGATATGAACGAAACTCGTTCGGGTGCCTTAGAAGACCATTAGGACGATTTTTAGCCATGTCAGATATTTATTTTTATTTTTCCTCCCCAGGCTAAAATTATTTACTCTACTCGATACTGACCAAAATCGTTCCCACTTCAGCCAATCGGCTCAATTTGGCGGCGAATTAGATATATATGAGTGGGCATGACCCTGGATCAAAATTCAGTTCTACTCCAATTTGGAGGAGAAGGTGCTGAGGAGTAGAAAAAACGCGAAAATTACCTCTTTTTAAGCCAATTGATAGAGAATGAAAAGTTGTCTAACATCCAAAAATCAACCTCCTGAGTTAGTTAGGAGGGGAAATATGCGGATTCTTCACCTTTTTGGCCTTGGAAAAAGGCTGTTCTTCCCCTATATTTTCTAATCAAAGTGATCTAGGAAGTTGAAATTTGGTATGTACATTTAGTTGAGGACCTAGATGTGACTTTTGGAAATGTTAGACCTTTTAGCCCCATTTCATCCCCTCACAGCCCCAAAAAAGAGGTTTTTTGATAGATTTTTCTCATTTTTTGAGTTTTTTCTTCGCATTATCCCCCTCCAAATTAAGCTAGGAAGTTGAAATTAGGTATATCCCTAGAATTCCTGAACGAAGTATTAATGGAAATTGATTAAAACCGTAAAAATTGAAACTGAAATTAAAAACTGCAAAAACAGCCAAAACTGGAATCAAAACCAAAATACGAAAAATGAGAACTAAAATTGAGATTTTTTTCAGTCTCAGTTTTAGTTTTTCATTTCTTTTTATTATTTCAAAATGGTAATTAATTCAGTTTTTAACAGTTCATCTTCATGTTTTAAGATTCATGAAAATGAATACTTGAAAAATGATCATGAATCATTACCTTTAATCATTTATTATTTTATGATTAACTATGAATGATGAGTATTAGGTTGCGATATTCAAAAATTAAATAACAAGTAATGGAATAACCCAATAACGTTCGAAAGAGCGAAATCAGTAAATTCTAAAGAAAATTTGACGCTGAATGTTCAACTGATTTGCAGTTATCGTTTGAAAACCATTGAAATTTGGGTTAAAATTTGACCAAAAAAAAAAATGAAAAATGCAGAAAATTGTGCTAAAATATGGAAAAAATGTTGAAAAATTAGTAAATATTGACCTAGTATATGGTAGAAAGCATTAACAAAAATACGCGAAAAATGTAGAAAATTGACCGAAGTAACGAAACAATGTGGAAAAATATTTAAAAATTGATATAATATACGAAGAAAATTGTTGAAAATTGTTGATAATTGTTGAAAATTATTTAAAAACTACGAAAAAACTTTGAAAATAAAGTGAAAATTAACCGAAAGTATTAAAAAAAAAAAATGTCGAAAATCGCCGAGTATAAGGAAAATATTTGATAAAAATGAGTGAAAATTAAAGAAAATAGATCAAAAAATAAGAAAAACTATCGGAAATTAGGTGAAAATTGAACTGAAACAATAAAAAATCGTTGAAAATCATCGACAATTGACTAAAAATCACCAAAAAATGTAAACCAAATGTGAAATGGTCAAAAATTGTCTTATTCTGCCTTTGTCTCAGTCCTTAAAAATTACAGAAAGAGGAGGCATGTGCATGCTCGAGCGAAACAAGAGCAAAATTGTGAGAAAACATATGTTTTTAGGCCTAAAAACTGCATTTTTCAAAATTTTATGCATAGTCGGAGTTGGGAATTCAATGGGGGGGGGGGCTAAGCTCGGAGGCTTGAAAAACAAAAAATTAGAAAAAAAGTTCACATTTCGGAAAACTAAAGATGATTTTCTTTGGAGGTAGTTGAAATCTTAATTTTTGGTATCGTTGGAAACAATTTTTTTTTTAATATGATTTTAAATGAAAAAAGATGCATTTCTAGAAAGTTTCAACACCAATTTTGTGAATTTTACAACGAAAAAAACAAAATTTATAGCGGAATCATTTCTAAATTATACTAAAATTTTGAATATTTCCATCAGCTTTCAAGGTGTTCTAAACATTTTCACAATATTTAAACAGATTTCAAACCATTTCTAGTTATTTGTGTGAAATCTAGCATACATAGAAAAAAAAATTTTTTTTGGGGGGGGGGGGCAATTTAACATTTAGAGGATCTTAGCGCCCCCCCTAAATCTGCCTATAGTTTCATGACAAAAAAATTAACGATTTCCAGGGTTTCAGGTCTAAATCAACAAATAAGCAAAATAATTTAAATTTTTTTCAACCCATATGGGGAGGGGGTGGATAAACCCCATGTGTAATATGTCACTGAATGTTTAGATAGGGTCGAGGATAAAATTTTTTTGAAAAATCCTGAACAAGAGACCAAAAATGTTTCTTCCAGTGGGCTTTCATTTTTATTATTTTTTTTCTTCGTCTGAAATGGTTTTTCAATTTTAACGCAATAGATCAACTGGAGAATATTTTGCGGGTCTAGCATCCTCCCCCCCCTTCCCCCTTATAAATCTGCATTTCTTTGTAGTTCTGAAGCATCAAGAAGTGGCTTCTTTCAGCTGCAAAAGAAACTAAAGACAAGAAATTTTCACATGCATCAAACTTTTTGTTTTCTGTTACTGTTTGATGAAAAATAATCACTCGAAAATAGATCTATTTAGTGTAATAATATGGCTCTGGTTGAGTAATAAATATTTCTATCTTTTTCTAGAATTTTTTGACCGGCAAAATAATAATTTTTCGAAAAACAATTGGTCTAATATTTTTTTTTTTCAAAGAGAAGTGAGAACGAAGAGTAATACATATTTAAAATAATGATTATAATCGAGACGTATTTTTAAACGAAGAAATATTTTCTTTCAATTTACGAAATTTTCGTCGAAAAATTCACCACCTATCCTAGGAATCGAAGCTGCGTTTTCTGGAAAAAAAATCACGCAAGGGGTTGGCTTTTTGAGAATTATTTTCTTTTTATGAAAATCTCTAATTTTTTTGATACGCATGAGACGGTTTTCTAATCTTTCTAATCTCTTTTAATCCCCTCTCTTGAACTCTGACATCCAAATCATCTCACTTCTCAAGAAAATCGACGCATATCTGGAAAACACATTACAATCGTGAGAATTGAACTTAATTGTCATTGCAGGTATGGGGCCGAAAAGTTGAGACCCCCTAAAAGGCACCTCTAGGACCCCCACTAAATGTACTTACCTAATTTCAACTTCCTGGCTCAATTTGGAGGGGAGTTATGCGAAGAACAAGAAAACCCTATCGAAAAACCACTTTTTTGGAGTTGTGAAGAGATGAACCATGCTCGAGTGAAATTTTTAGAAATCATACGTTTTTAACCGTCACAGCTGCATTTTTCAAAGTTTTATGCACAGTCAGAGTTGAGTGTTTGGTTGGGGGGGAGGGTGTATCATATCAAAATTTCCCCGGTACAAATTCACCATTCTTATCTTCCTGTAGCCTTTCGGATTTGCGTACTTCATTATCTCGTGTAGTCGATTCAGATGTGAGTATTTTTATCGTCGACGTTTCTCCTACAATAATTGGTGATTTTTCGTTAGGAATTCTCACATACTTTACCTGAGTACGAACTTGGACAGGTGTATATCCTATGAAATAAAAAAAAAAAAAAAAAATGGTAAAGCATACGATAAAATACCATCGATCGTCTATTCTATCCTATTCTGCATACGTACAGACCTATCTAGAGGTGGTTAGGTGGTTACACGACGGCGCGCCGATTCGTGCTTTTGGAAAAATTCCACACAAAACACTGCGTAAGTCACGTCCGTCGACGAATTCTCAGAAATTATGACTGGTTTGCGTTGCAGAAAATAGTCGATTTAAAAAAGCATTTTAGATATACATATTTACGCTACCTATATGTAGATAGGAACAGCGAAAGCTCTCGCGGTGACCGAACTATACGGCGAAGGATGAGGTGACGAAGTGGCGGCGGCGAAGATGGCGTAGAATACGAATATTTAAAATCGACCTTTGAAACGACGTGACGCGGTAAGGCGCCGGCGAACGACCAGCGACGTTAGCTTTTACGTATAAAATCAGCCCGGCATTGGCACAGAGAGAGAGAAGCATGGGGGAGAGGGATGGAGGGATGGGGGAGGGAGGAAAATGTATTAAAACGAAGCGGATAGCTATCACCTGCGTTATTTGTGAAATTATTCGTTAACTCATTCCCGTTCATCTTGCCAGCCCGAAAACGGGAATGAAAACTGAAAAGTACACTTTTCCATTTTATACTCGTTTTCGCGGCCAATTTAAGCGGTAACTTTCGCAATCAACGAAGAAAAAGGTGTGCGTCGCGTCGCCGTCGCCCTGGTTCTCCTGTTTTTGTAGAAAAGAAAAACCAGCCGAGGGGAAATAACGTTTTTATATCGCCATCTTGAATGCGTGCGAATTTTTCGCATCCTTAGAGATTAATTTTTTAATCTAATATCGTGTTCATTGCGGAGGATACTAATTAGGAAAGAAAGGTAAGCGAGATAGTTGGTGTGGTTTTTTTCTCCTTTTTTTTTTTTTTTTTTTTTTTTTTTTTTTTTTCCTTTTTTTTTTTTTTTTTTTTTTTTTTTTTGTTTCTCTGTAAATATCACCACCACCACCCTTCGTAATGACCTATATTACGACCGATCGATAAAGAACGTGTTAAACGATAAAATTACCGAAAGTTTTTTCTTTCTGTGTTTGCGTTTGCTGGTCGTCGTCGTCGTCGTTGTTGTTGTTGTTGTTGTCGTCGTTGAAAAATATTTAAAATTCATTATTACCAATTGTCCACGTACAATTCAACATAATATAGCTAATCTCTTATCACTATGGACGAGTACAATTTATTCTAGATACCTAGTAGGGTGGGTCAAAAAAACAATTTTTTTTTTCACTTGGTACCCTAAAAAACTGGTTGGTAGACACCTCAAAAAAATTCTCTCCACGAATGAGCTTCTTAATTTTAATAGGAACGTCCTCCGACTTTCAGATTTCTATTTTTTTTCTATTGTTATAAAGAAAATTGCATATCTTGGTG